>PVKH010000246.1:7621-42777 GCA_004027955.1 Chaetophractus vellerosus
TCCAAATCTCTGCTTCTCTCCAATCTCTGCTTCTACTTGAGACCACCCCCACCGAGGGGTGGGGCTCAACGTCTCACTGACGTGGCAATTAACGCCCTACTCATAACTTAATCATGCCCAGATGAACAGATGAGCTTACAAACATAATCTAATTTATATTTTTGGAATTCATAATTAATTCAAACTCAAACCATTACAAACCTAGATGCTAAAATCCTCAACAAAATACTTGCTAATCATATTCAACAACATATCAAAAGCATTATACACCATGAACAAGTGGGTTTCATCCCGGGTATGCAAGGATGGTTAAACATAAGAAAATTAATCAATGTAATACACCACATAAACAGATTGAAAGAAAAAAAATCACATGATCATCTCTATAGATGCAGAAAAGCATTCAACAAAATACAGCACCCTTTCCCGATAAAAAACACTGCAAAAGATAGGAATAGAAGGAAACTTTCTGAACTAGGAAAAAGGTACATATGAAAAACCCAAAACTAGCATCATTTTCAATGGTGAAATCCTAAGAGCCTTCCCTCTGAGATCAGGAACAAGACAAGGATGCCCACTATCACCACTCTTATTTAACATTGTCTTAGAAGTACTTGCTCAAGCACTGAGGCAAGAAAAAGATATAAAAGCCATCAAATTGGAAAAGAAGTAAAAATTGCATTATTTGCAGATGGCATGATCCTATACTTAGAAAGCCCCAAGAAAATCAGTAGTATTTCTGTACACCAACAACGAGCAATCTGAGGAGGAAATCAAGAAAAAAAATACCACTTACAATAGTAAAAAAAGGAATCAAATACCTAGGAATAAATTTAACTGAAGATTTAAAGGACTTATATGCAGAAAACTACACAAGATTGTTAAAGGAAATCAAAGAAGACTTAAATAAATGGAAGAATATTCCTTGTTCATAGATAGGAAGACTAGATATCATCAAGATGTCTTTCTACCAAAACTAATCTACAGATTTAATGCAATCCCAATAAAAATTAACACTGTATTTTTTAAGGAATTGGAAAAACTAACTACAAAATTTATTTGGAAAGGTAAGAAAGACTATACTTTCAGGGATCATTTCTATAGTTGGAAAGGTAAGAGACCCTGAATCCCCAAAGACATATTGAAAAAGAAAAATGAAGTTAGAGGTATCACACGACCTGACTTCAAAACATACTACAAATCTACAGTGGTGAGAACCACATGATATTGGCACAAGGATAGACACATTGACCAGTGGAACAGAAATGAGAGTTCTTATATAAATACTTGCATATACAGTCACCTGATATTTGACAATGCCACCAAGCCCACTCAATTGGGAGAGAATGGCCTCTTCAACAAGTAGTGCATGGAGAACTGGATATCCATATGCAAAAGAATGAGAGAGGAACACCATCTCACACCCTATATGTAAATCAACTCAAGATGGATCAAAGATCTAAATATAACAGCCAACACCATAAAAACCTTGGAGGATAATGTAGGGAAGCATCTACAAGAGCTTGTAATAGGAAATGGTTTCATGGACTTCACACCCAAAGCATGAGCAGCAAAAGACAAAATAGATAAATGGGATCTCCTCAAAATAAAAAAACTTTTGCACCTCAAAGGGCATCATCAAGAAAATAAAAAGGCAGCCTACCCAATGGAAGAAAATATTTGGCAACCATATATCTGATAAGAGTCTAATATCCTGCATATATAAAGAGATCCTATGCCTCGAAAATAAAAAGACTAACAACCCAGTTAAAAAATGGGCAAGTGACCTAAAAACACAGTTGTCCAAGGAAGAAATGGAAATGACTAAAAAGCACATGAAAAAATTCTTGACATCTCTAGCTATTAGAGAAATGAAAATCAAAACTACAATGAGATACCATCTTACACCCATTAGAGTGGTAGCTATTAAAAAGCAGCAGACTATAAATGTTGGAGAGGATGTGGAGGAATGGGAACCTTCATCCACTGCTGGTGGGATTGTGGATTGGTCCAGTCACTGTGGAGTACAGTTTGGAGGTTCCTCAAAAAACTAAATATAGATCTTCCATATGATCCAGCAATTCCACTGCTGTGTATATACCCAGTAGAATTGAAAGCAAAGACACGAACAGATATATGTACACCAATGTTCATAGTGGCATTGTTCACTATTGCCAATGGAATCAACCCAGGTGCCCATCAACAGATTAATGGATAAACAAAATGTGGTACTTAGATACAATGGAATATTACTTAGCAGTAAGAAGGAAAAAAGTGCTAACACATGGGATAACATGGATGAATCTTGAAGGCCTTATGTTGAGTGAAGCAAGCCGCATTGAAGGATGAACTGTACATGACCTCACTGATACGATTTAAGGAAATTGAGCAGTCCCTGAGAAGTAGGGTCTAAAAGATATTTTTATAGGAAAGAGAAAGAGAAGAGAAAGTTGTGGGACATCATCCATAGGGATGTAATCTGTGGTGAGGTGATGGAGTGTGGTTGCATGTTAGGGGGATGGGACAGGTGGATGGTGATATTGTTGTGTTTGGTGGTGCAGGTTTTTGGCTAGGTAGACTGGGAAGAGCAGGTTAGAGAGCCTCAGATGCTTGGGGGCAATGGAAGAGGGACCGGATGAACACTTGGGATTTGTGCGTGAGGGGTTGTGAGTGCAGAGGTGGGAATGCTCTTGTGACAATGTGACAGGGAGGTGTCACAGCTTTGGGGTGTGGGTGGGGGCATTCAGGGGATATATCTGGAGTGAGTCTCTGGGGAGTGTGGGAGTGTTGATCCTATCATAATGTGTTGTATCAGTGGGTGGGGAACCACACAATGAGAGGGAAGGCGATGGACTCCCTATTTTTGGAGATCCAATTCACTCAGAAATAGACAGGGGGGCAACTCTTGGAAGCAGGGACGGTTCCCAGTGGGGGATGAACCAGTGAGCCAAGACACTCTGTTGCATGTATCTATGAACTCTGTAGTCCAAAGAGTCAAGCCAGGGGGTCATTGTGGGCCCTGGGGGGAGGGAGAGGGCAGAACAGACTGGGTTGAACAAGGGGCATTTAGTGGCCAGTTGAAACGTTTTCCATTGCCTTGCAGTGATGGACACAGGACAGGGTGAATGTCATCAAAATTTATAAAACTGTATGATCTAAAATGTGGACCTTGCTGTGGACCTTGCTATGGACCAATGAGAATGCATGGGAATTGTGTTTCACTATCTGTATGTCAGTTATGTTGGTGCTGCTGTCCACATGAAAAAGGCTTTGGTATGGGGTACGGAATGGGGGAGGAGGTTGGGTATATGAGAATGTCTTATATTCTGTGTGTGACTCTGCTGTGACCTAAAACTTCTTTGAAAATTAAATGAAAAATGGAGGGACACTGGGGAGTGAGAAGGGGAAGGTGCTACAGAACAGACTGGATACCAGATATTGCATTGACATGGCAAAATGGAAAAAAAAATTAAATATATATAGATTTATGTTTTCACATATTTTTAACAACCCAATTCTTTAATATTATTTTATTTTATTTTTTCTATTTTTTTAATTTTTAATTTTTTATTTTTTAAGTTCTCATGTATTCTAACTCTTACATTTAAATATCATTATTATTTCATTTCCCTAATCATTGTAATTGCCTATTGTTATGGCTTCAGCTTTGAAGAGGCTATGGACCACAGAAGGGTCACAACAGGGACAGCAGAGGATCATTGGTGGGGTGTCAGGGTTGGGTGTCAGGTGGGAGGAAGTCCACCTGAACATACATAAAAGGTATACAAAATTGTTCAAATGCTTACGGGGCATGGTCACGGGGTGAAGAATTACTCAATAAATGAGAGAACACTGAATTCCCAACCTGGAGAGTTCTGCCATATTTGCCAGGAGAGTAGCAACAGCCCCCCAAATGCAGGGGCAGTGTCTGGCAAAGGAAGATGACCCATTAATGGGCCCTTGTTATTGATGACTAGCCTTATGAGTCTTTGTTCTTGAAATTGAAACAGCCTAGCATTATGGGTTGCCTAAGAGTTGCCTCTTGAGAGCCTCCTTGTTGCTCAAATGTGGCCTCTCTCTAAGCCAAACTCAGCGAATAAATGCATTACCTTACTCCCAGTGTGGGACATGACTCCCAGGGATGAGCCTCCCTGGCAACAAGGGATTACTGACAAGTGCCAACAGGCAATACGACTGGAAAAAGACTTCAAATAAAAGGGGGCAATGGTAAAGACAAATGAGTTCATAGGGTAAGAGACTTCAAAGTGAGTCAGGAGGTCAACCCAGAGGTAACACTTATGCACATTCCAGTAGGACTTCCAAGGCTTCCCATATGGCTATCACCCCAAACAGAGGGGCTCCTGAGGGCTCTGGAGAAATCCAGGTCCTATATCAGGGTAGATAGCCCCAGAATTTGGTGCCTTACCAGTGGGCACCAATTTGGAATCCTTGCTCCTGAGAGTGTCAGAGTCTGATCTAAATATGTCTTCACTGCACATGAGCCATCTGTCTCTCCTATTCAAACCTATATGTGATGCTGGAGTTTTAGGTGTACTTCCAGAGAGTGGAGACTAAGGGCTGTCCATGTGCCAGCTGGGTCCAGAGGCTCAGTGGACCTGCACCTCCTACTCTACAACTCAATGAACTCACCCAGGACACCTAGTGGGGAGATGATGTTGGACAACAGTTATCCCAGGGAATGGAGAGAATCTGTAGCTGCAGGCAGGATAATCTCATCCATCTCATCCCCGGTATATAAGCCTCCTCTCACTTGGTGGTGGAATGGACATCTATGGACTAGGGAAGAGCTATGGACTAGAGTGGATTTGCTGGTGTCCTTTTATAGACTTGTTGTGATTCATGCAATGGAAGAAATTACAAAATTATGTGGAGCCAGTGGCCACTGGATGCTTTGGAGGCAGGGTGAGGGAACGGCAGTTGTTATATGGGGCATTTTTTGGGACTTGGGAAGTGTCCTGGGTGACGTTGCAATGGCAGATATAGGCCATTTTATATCATCATATATCTTGCAGAACTCTGTGGGAGAGAGTGTGGTCTATCTACAGTGTGAACTGTGGTCCATGCTTAGTGGCAAAGCCCCAAAATGTGTATATCTATTGCAGGTGATGTGCCACACTGATGAAGGGTGTATATGTGAGAGGTTGTGGGAGGTGTGGGAGGTGTGGGAGGTGTGGGAGGTGGGGCTTATGGGTACCCCTAAAATTTTTGTGTAACATTTATGTAATCGATGTATCCTTTAAAAAGATTAATTAAAATAAATAAATAAAGTATATGACATAAAATATAAACTAAAATAAAATGAACTACAAAATCTAAAAAAAAGACAATTGGAGTAGATGATACTAATATCAGATAAAATAGACTTTAAGTCAAGAACCGTAATGAGGAACAAAGATGGTATACTGATAAAGCAGTCAACTCAAGAAAAAACATAACAGTTTTAGATATAAATTCACCTAACAGTAGAACCCCAAAATATACGAAGCAAATACTGGTAGATTTGAAGGGAGGAATTGATGGTTCTACATTAATAGGAGACTTTAATACACCAATTACAATGATGGATAAAGCATCTAGACAGAAAGATCAATAAGAAAATATAATACTTGAACGACACTTTAACCTTAGACCTATATATAGAGAACCACTTCACACAACAGCACTGAAATACACATTCTTTTCTTTTTTTTTTTTTAAGATTTATTTATTTTATTACATATCTCCCCTTCCCCCCGCTGCGGCGACGCGCCGAGAGTGGTCACTGTGCAGGCACGGCTTTCCCTGCTTGTGGGCGGTCTCCGTGTCCGTTCACGGCCGGCTTTCAGTTCGCGGGTGGCTGGCTGCGCTCCATCTGCAGGCGACCTGCCCTGCCCATGGCGGCTCTTGCCATATCCGTGGCAGCTTCTTGCCCTGCCCACAGTGGCTCCGGCCCGCCCATGGCGGCTTGCCATTCTCAAGGCAGTCTGCCCGCTAGGAGAGGTCCCCGGGAAACGAACCCGGGGCCTCCCATGTGGTATGCCGGTGCCCTATCCACTGGGCTATCGAGCCGGCCCCACATTCTTTTCAAATGCATATGGATCATTCTCCAGGATAGAACCTATTGTAGGTCACAAAACAAGTTTCAATAAATTAAGAACTATTGCTATCATACAATGTATTTTCTCCAACCACAATGGAATGAAGATAGAAATCAATAACTGGGAGAAATGAAAAATTCACAAATGTGGAAGTTAAACAACATACTCTGAAACAACCAAAGGGTTAAAGAGGAAGTCACAAAGGAAATTAGGAAATATCTTGACATGAATGAAAATGAAAATCTGCATACCAAAATTTATGGGATGCAGCAAAGGCACTATTGGGAGGGAAATTTATAGCTCTTAATGCTTACATTAAAAAAGAAAGATTTCAAACTTGATAATAACCTCACAACTAGAAGAACTAGAAAAAGCAGAGCAAACTAAACCCACAGTAAGCAGAAGGAAGGAAATAGCAAAGATTAGAGTAGAGCTAAATGAAGTAGAGAACAAAAAACAATAGAGGGGTTTAACAAAACTAAAAAAAATCTGTGTTTTTGGAAAGATCAATAAAATTGTCAAACTTTTAGCTAGAATGACAAAGCAAAGAGAGAGAGAGAACACAAATGACTAAAGTCAGAAATGAAAAAGGGGACATTACTACCAACACACAATCTATACTGACACAAGAAGAAATAGAAGATCTCACCAAACCAAAACTCATAAAGAGATTAAATCAGTAATGAAAACTCTCCAAGGACCAGGTGGCTTCACAGAGAAATTTTACCAAATATTCCAGGAATAATTAATACTATTCTTGCTCAAACTCTTCCAAAAAACCAAATATAATGGAACACTCCCTAATTAATTCTACAAAGCTAACATCACCCTCATAACATAGCTGGGTGAAGGTACCACAAGAAAATAAAATTGCAGGCCAATATCTCTTATGAATATATATGCAAAAATTCTTAACAAAATTCAAGCAAACTGAATCCAATAGCACAAGAAAAGAATTATACACCATGACCAAGTGAGATTTATCCAAGGTATGTAAGTGTGGTTCAACATAAGAAAATCAATCAATATAATACACCACATTAGCAGAATGAAAGGGAAAAAAAAGGCATGGTCATCAGAATTGATTCAAAGCATTTGGGAAGAGCCAGCATCCTTTCTAGACAAAAATTCTTTGAAAACTAGGTATAAGGGGAAATTTCCTAAACATGATAAGGGACATATATGAAAAACCCATAGATAACATCATACCTAGTGGCGAATGATTGAAAGCTTTAATTCTAAGATCAGGAACAAGAAAAGGATGCCACTGTCACCAGTTATTCAACATTGTACTGGAAGATCTAGCCAGACCAATTAGGCAAGAAAAGAAATAACAAGCATCTAAATTGTAAAGGACTAAAACTAAAACTTTCTCTTCTTTCAAATAACATGATTCTACAAAGAAAAATTCCTGAAAAATCCACAACAAACTTCCTAGAGTTTCTAAATTAACTGAGCAAAGGGATTAGAGGTCAACAACCCCAAATCAGTAGTGTTTCTATACACTACTAATGAACAATTAAAAGAAGAAATCAAGAAAAAAAAATCCATTTACAATAGCGAATAAAAGAATCAAATAAGAATATATCTAAACAAGGATGTTAAGGACTTGTACAAGTAAACTAAAAAATATTACTAAAAGAAATCAAAGAACTTAAACAAATGGAAGGGCATTCTGTGTTCATGGATTGGAAGACTAGATATCATTAAGATGTCAATTTTACCCAAAGTGATTTACAGATGCAATGCAATCTGAAAAAAAATTGCAATCCCGTTCTTTGAAGAAATGGAAAAGACAATCATCAAATTTGTATGGGAGGCTAAGGGCCCCAATATTTCCAAAGCCATCCTGAAAAAGAATAACAAAGTTGGAAGACACACATGTCCTGATTTTATAACATAGGGGCATTTTTGGGACACTGGAATTGTCCTACATGACATTGCAATGACATATACAGGCCATTATATGTTTTGTCAAAACCTATAAAATCATGCAAGGCAGAGTGTAAACTATAATGTAAACTTGATTCCATTTTTAGTAGCAATGCTTCAACATGTGGTCAATTGTAACAAATGTGTCACAATAATGAAAGATGTTATTAATGTGGGAAAGTGTGGGGGGGAGAGGGTGGGGCATATGGGAATCTCCCATATTTTTTGTGTAATCTTTATGTAATCTAAAACTTCTCCAAAAATAAAGAACAAACATTTCCAAAAAAGTTAAAAAACAAAAAATAAAATGTATTACAATACCACAGTTATCAAACAGCATGGCTGTGTCACAAGGACAGACATATATAAAAATGGAATCAAATTAGGAGCTCAGAAATAAACCCTCACATTCATGGCCAAGTGATTTTTGACAAGGGTGCAAAGGCCACTCAAATGGGAAAGAATAGTCTTTTCAACAAATGGTGCTGGGAAAAGTGGGTCTCCATATGCAAAAGAATGAAGGTGGACTCCTACCTCACACCATAAACAAAAACCAACTCAAAATGGAACAAATGCCTAAATTTAAGAGCCCAAACTATGAAATTCCTAGAAGAAAGCATTGGGAAGCACCTCATAACCTTGTGATGGGCAATGGATGCCTAGATTTTATGCCCAAAAGACCAACAAAACAAAAATAGATAAAGGGGACCTCATCAAAATTAAAAACTTTGTGCATCAAAAGACTTTATCCTTAAAGTAAAACAACAACCTACACAATGGAAGAACATTTTTGGAAATCACATATATAATAAGGGTTTAAGATACAGAATATATAAAGAAACCCTTCAACTAAACAACAAAAATACCAGTAACCCAATTTAAAAACGGCAAGAGATTTGAATAGACATTTCTCCAAAGAAGATATACAAATTGCCAAAAAGCACCTGAAAGGATGCTCATCATTAGCCATTATGGAAATGGAAATCAGAACCAGAGCAAGATACTATTTCACATCCATTAGAATGTCTACTTTAAAAAAAAACACAGAAATTTACAAAAATTGGAGATGACATAAAGAAATAAGAATGCTCATTCATTGAGGGTGGGAATGTAAAATGGTGCAGTCTCTGAAAGACAATTTGGCAGCCTTCAGAAAGTTAAGTATAGAATTACCAATGGCCTGCCAGTCACATTTCTAAGTATATACATAAATGAATTGAAAGCAGGGACCTGAACAGATATTTGCACACCAATGAGCATAGTGATTTGCCAAATAGCAAACTGCCAAGAGATGGAAGCAATTCCAATTGTCCATCAACCACTGAATGGATAAACAAAATGTGGTATATAAACACCATGGAATATAATTCAGCCATAAAAAGTAAAGAAGTTCTGGTAAATGTGACAACATAGATGAACCTTGAAGACATCATGTTAAGTGAAATAAGCCAGACATCAAAGGACAAATATTGTACAATCACACTGATATGAAATAATTAGAATAAGCAAACTCATATAAGCAGAATTTAGATTACAGGTTGCTAGGGGACAGAGTGGGAGTAGGTAATATGGAGTTAAGTCTTAAAATGTACAGTTTCTACTATGGAGGATGGAAAAGTTTTGGTAATGGATGGTGGTGGTAACAAAATTCTGAATGTAATTAACATCACTGAATTATATATTTGAATGTGGTCAACAGAGGAAATTTTAGGTTATGTATTATGTTAGTACAAAAACTTAAAAGAAAAAACCATGAAACTGCACAATGCAACAGTGAACCCTAAGTTAAGCAATGGACTATAGTTAGTACAGTTACAAAAATGTGCTTTCATCAATTGTAATAAATGTACCATATCAATGCACAGTGTTAATAATAGGGGGTATATTGGACTCCTTATTTTATGCATGATTTTTCTATAAACTCACAACTTCTCTAATAAAAATAAACAAATAAAATAAAAAAGATATTCTCTAATTTATGATCATTTAAAATTTGCCTTAAAATGAATTTTGTTGCTATTTATGACAAACCTAGGTAGGTGATTATTTTTATCCATGTTTTCTTTCCTGCAATAATAATTACAAATAATTACATTGATTATCTTATAACATTGGTAAAGTAATAAAAAAGTCTGTACTCTGTATATTTTTCGTGTCTTTTGTTCATTCTCGAACCCATTAACTGACCTATATTTCCATTAACCGAACACTGCTCATAATGAAGAATCAAATGTTTCATTTCTATGTAATATTTTTATGTTTTAATTTTTAAAAGCATCCATATGTTTTGATCCTCAACAACAGGTGTTTCATGTAGGAAAAGCATTATTCCCTACTGAGAGATGAGTTTAAAACAAAGGTATCAGCTCACTAAGCAATAAAGGTCAGAACCAAGATCAGAATCTATGATTCTTTACATGTGATCCATTGATTTTTTTGTTTTAGTATGTAAGTTAGATTTATAATTCTTAATACTTTGATATAAAAAGCTTCATACCAAATACTTTCCTGACATTAGTTCCTTTTGTTTGTCAAACATTTATTCACAAATTCCTGTTATGTTTCAATTAAGGTAATATATACTGAAAATACAAAAGTGAATTACAGAGTCTCTTCAATAATCAATAGGACAAATATCATAATAGAAATATATGCATACTCCAATGAGAGAAGACAGGAGGAAAGTTCTCACTGAATTGAGATAACTGAAAGTTCCATTTGTGATTATACAAACTTTGTTTTGTTTAGATGAGAAAAACAAACTCATTTTATGTATTGGAGATTATCCCTTAAGAGCATTGTCACAATTTTCTACTCTGATGAGGAGAAGCATGGAAAGTTTAGGGAGCATGTATGCTTTGACAAAATGAGAAGGTGATGGAAATGCTGCAGAGCACATCTTGCTTTAAGAAAACCTTCTCTCTAAGAATAAACCCCACAACAAATATAGAGAATCAGATGCCCCATTTAGTTACTAGTTTATGCATCATAGATGGTCCATCATTACAAAATTCTCCCCAAACCTGTACTGCAGTGATTGGAGGAGAGCTATTAGGGTAGGCATTGACAATTAACATTCTTGTAGCAGCTGTATGTGTGTATTTGTGCATGTGTGTTTGTGTATCTCTAATTGTAGACATAATCCATTGACTTCTTGATATACTATTTGAGGCTTTAAAAGTTGTATTCTTAAGACTTCCAGGAAGATGCCATCCAAGTAGGCAGGCAGAGATCAATTCTCACAAAGAACAATGGAGAAAAGGCAAAAACCTACCCAAGGGAGCTGCTCTGGGAATCTGCAAAACAGGACAATGCTGCACATCATCTGGGAGGGAGCAGGACAGAGAGACAAGAGGTCAAAGGAAAACAGTAAGTTACACACCCCTGTGGATGGGACTTGCACATATATCCCAACCTAAAGGCAAATAACTTCAGTAAAACCCCTGGCTCACTGCAGCCAACAGAGTGGGAAGGAACGTTCCCTAGGGGAAGAGGGATCTGGCAGAGGGAGGAGACTGATTTCTTTTCAGTGAGTTTTACCAGCTGAGCCTCCTTTGGATCTCAGGGGAGACAACAGCCAGTGATGAAACATAACCAGGGAGAGTGGAGGGGGATTTAATCAGGCAGGCTGTCACACCCAGGCACCCTGGAAGAGAGAATAACGGAGGAGATGGAGACAGGCTCCTCACCGGCCTGGCTCAAGCAAATTGTTAGAAGCCCAGCTCACCTGAGGGAACGCAGGCAGGAAGACACAGATAAGCTTTCAGAAGCCTTCTTAACTTGTGAAGTAGGTATAGCTCAGTAAAGGACACATGTCTTAGACATACGAGGTCCCTGGTTTGATTCCTAATACCTCCTAAGAAAAGGAATCCAGAGAGTGACCCACTGGGATATCAGGCAACCAGCCAGCACCTTATGACAGGGGATGTATAGACTGAAATTATTTTTTTGTTTTAGGTTTTTTCAATCTGTTATATTTTATTTTTTTATCATGTTTTTAAATTTATTTTATTCACTAAAAACTGGGTACCTCACCTGTGGAAGGCGGGCCTCAGGGTGATTAATTGATGACCAATGGCATCCTGAGAAGCTCCCTACGGACATAAGAGGGAAGCCTGTTTTTCCTGGGTTGTTTTGTTGTTGTTGTTCTTTTGTTTCTTGTATGTTCTCTTTTCCCTTTCTTTGTTTCCTTTCTTCTTTTACTTATTTTTGTACCTACTTTATTTCTCTTCTTTCCTTGTTTTTCCATCTTCTGTATTATGTTGCTCTTCTTTCATTCCACCTCTTCTTGTTTGGTTTTCATTTTTTCTTTCTCTCCTTATTTCTTTTTATTTTTTTAAATTTTCTTCTCTTCTCATCTTCTCAACTTTTAATTCATTCTATTTTTTTCTATTTTGTTTCTTGTTTCATTTTTTTCTATTCCACTTTTATATTCTTATTCTTTTGTATTTTTATGATTTTAAAACTCATATTACTTATTTATTTTCTTAGCTCCTGTATGGTTCCTCTTCTACTTTTTTATCATTATTACTATCATTCTTTTTCTCTTCTTATTGCATTCCTTTATTCTGGTCTTAATATTTTTTTCCAAGGGAATACAGACAATTGCAAGGATATAGAATAATAAGAGAAACCAAATGTCAAAAAGGAACCTTACCACAAAAAAATAGATAAATAAATAAATAAATCCCTGAAGTACAAAGAGAAGCTAACCAACTAAATAAGCCCATCAAGATAAACAGATGCCTAGACACTAAGAAATATTACAAGTCATACTAAAAAACAGTAAGACATGGCCCAGTCTAATGAACAAGCTAAAAAACAGGAGGAAATGCAGAGTGTGGAAAAGCTAATCAAAGATGTTTAAATAAATAACATGAATAAAGCTAATGAAGTGAAGGAAGAGGTAAAAGATTTTAAGAAGACACTGGAGGAACATACTGAAGAAATTGTAAACATACATAAAAAGATAACAGATCTGATGTTAATGAATGGAACAATGAAAGAAATCTAAAATATGCTGGAAGCACATAACAACAGATTTGAACAGGCAGAGGAAAGAATCAGTGATGTGGAAGACAATACATCTGAAATCAAAAAGATAGATAAAAAGATAGAAAAGTTCCAGCAGGGACTCAGGGATTTGAATGACAATGTGAAATGCACAAATATATGCATTATGGGCATCTCAGAGGGAGAAGAGAAGGGAAAGAGGGCAGAAGGAGTGTTAGAGGAAATAATGGCTGAAAATGTCCCAACTTTTTTGAGGCACATGGACGTACATGTCTAGGAAGCACAGCACACCCCAAACAGTGTAAATCCTAAAAGATCTACACCAAGACATATACTTACCAAATTGTCCAATGCTCAAGACAAAGAGAGAATACTGAAAGCAGCAAGAGAAAAGAGATCCATCACATACAAGGGAAGCTCAATAAGATTAAGTGCTGATTTCTCATCTGAAACCATGGAGGCAAGAAGGCAGTGGTATGGCATAGTTAAGGTGCTAAAAGCAAAAAACTTCCAGCCAAGAATACTGTATCCAGCAAAGCTGGCATTCAAAAATGAGGGAAGAGTACAAAATATTCACAGATAAACAGAAATTAAGAGAGTATGTTAACAAGAAACATGCCCTTCAAAAAATACTAAAGAGAGTTCTGCAGGTTGAAAGGAAAAAAATAGGAGAGGGAGGGTTGGGGCAGAGCGTAAGAAGGAATATTATTGGTAAAAATAATTAAAAAGATAAAATGAAAAATAAAAACAACAAATGACATGTGTAAACCTAAAGAAAGTATGGCTAATGTAAGTAATGCCTTGACAATACTAATGTTGAAAATTAATGGAGTAGACTCTACAATCAAGAGATACATATTGGCAGAATGGATAAGGAAATATGATTCATCTATATGCTGTCTACAAGAAACTCACCTTAGACCCAGGGACACATGGGGGTTGCAAGTGAATGGTTGGAAAATGATTTTACATGCAAACAATAACTAAATAAAGGTGAGAGTAGCTGTACTAATATTGGACAAAATAGGCTTTAAATGCAAAAAGAAAGTAAAAGACAGAGAAGGACAGCAGCTATTAATAAAAGGTGTAATCTATTAAGAAGAAAGAACAATCAAAACATTTATGCAACAAACCAGCATGCCTTAAAATACCAGAGGAAAACTTTGGAAAAACTAAGTAGAGAAATAAATGCCTCTACAATGATAGTGGGGGGTTTTAATACACCATTATCACCATTATACAGAAAAACATGACAGAAGGTCAATAAAAAACAGAGACACTGAATTATACTTTAGAAGATCTAGACTTAATAGAAATATAAAGAACATTACACCCAATTGCAGTGGTATATACATTCTTTTCAAGCACACATGGATCATTCTCCAGGATAGAACACATGCTAGGCTACAGAACAACTCTCAACAAATTCAGAAAGATTGAAATTATACAAAGTATACTTCTCTGACCACAATGGAATGAAACTGGAAATCAGAAAGGGGCAGAGAAACAGATTAGGCATGAAGATATGGAAGTTAAACAACACATTCTCAGATAATCAGCGGGTCAAGGAGGAAATTGCAAAAGAAATCAAAAGCTACCTTGAAATGAATGAATATGATAATACAACATATCAAAACCTATGGGATGCAACACAAGCAGTGCTGAAAAGGAAATTTATAGCAATAAATGCTTATTTTTAAAAAGAAGAAAGAGCTAAAATCAAAGACCTAACTGCACACCTGGAGGAATTAGAAAAAGAAAAACAAAAACAAACTAATCCTAAAGCAAGTGGAAAGACGGAAATAACAAAGACTAGAGCAGATCTAAATGAAATAAAAAATAAGGAAACATTAGAAAAAAATTAACAAAACCAAAAGCTTGCTTGTTGAGATTAATAAAATTGACAAATGCTTATCTAGACTAACAAAGAAAAAAAGAGAGAGGATGCAAATACATAAAATAATAAATGAGGAAAGGGATATAGCCATTGATCCCACAATTATAAAGAGTATCATAAGAGGATACTTTGAAAAATTGCATGCCAGCAAGATGGATAAGTTAGATGAAATAGACAAATTTCTAGAAACACCCAAGCAGCCTACATTGATGAAAGAAGGAATTGATGAACTCAACAGACCAATCAAAGTAACAAGATTGAATTAGTCATCAAAACCTCCCAACTAAGAAAAGCCCAGGACAAGATGACTTCATGGGTGAATTCTACCAATCATTCCAGAATGAACTAACCCAATCCTGCTTAAACTCTTCAAAAAAATAGAAGTGGAGGGAATATTGCCTAACTCATTCTATGATGCCAATATCACCCTAATATGAAAGCCACATAAAAATGCACAAGAAACTAAAACTACAGACCAATCTTTCTAATGAACCTGGATTCTAAAATCCTCAACAAAATACTTGCTAGTTGTGTTCAACAACACATCAAATGAATTATACACCACAACCAAGTGGCTTTCATCCATGGTATGTAAGGATGGTTCAACTCCATAAGAAAATCAATCAATGTAATACACCACATTAATCAATCGAAAGGAAAAAATCACATGATCATTTCTATTGATGCAGAAAAAGTATTCGACAAAATACCATACCCTTTCTTGATAAAAACACTTCAAAAGATAGGAATAGAGGAAACTTCCTTAACATGATAAAAGGTATATATGAAAAACCCACAACTAACATTATACTCAATGGTGAAATGCTAAAGGCTTTCCCTCTAAGATCTGGAACAAGACAAGAATGCACACAGTCACCGCTCTTATTTAGCATTGTCTTAGAAGTACTTGCTCAAGCACTTGGGCAAGAAAAAGATATAAAAGGCATGCTAATTAGAAAGAAAAAAGGAAAATTTTTCACTATTTGCAGATGACATGATCCTATACATAGAAAGCCCTGAGAAATCTGCAACAAAGCTTCTAGAGCTGATTACAAGTTCAATAAAGTGGCAGGATATAAGATCAACAAGCAAAAATCAGTAACAATTCTGTGCACCAATAATGAGCAATCTGAGGAAATCAAGAAAAAAATTCCATTTAAAATACCCACTAAAAAAATGAAATATCTAGGAATAAACTTAACTAAAGATGTAAAGGACATGTACACAGAAAACTGCACAGTATTTTTAAAGGAAATCAAGAAGATCTAAATAAATGGAAGAATATTCCCTTTTGTGTACTGGAAAGCTTAACATCATTAAGATGTCTGTCCTATCAAAATTGATTTACAGATTTAACACAATCCAAATAAAAATTACAACAGCAGTTTTTACTGAGTTTGAAAAGCTAATTATGAAATTTATTTGGAAGGGAGAGGGTCCCCTAATAGCCAAAGATACATTGAAAAAGAAAAAGAAAATTGGAGAAATCACACTACCTGATTTTAAAACATAGTACAAAGCTATAGTGGTCAAAACTGCATGGCATTGGCACAAGGATAAACATACTGACCAATGGAACAGAATTGAGAGTTCTGATATGGACCCTTGCATATATGGTCAACTGATATTTGGCAAGGCCACCAATCCCACTCAACTGGGACAGAATGGCCTAGTCAACAAATGGTGCTTGGAGAACTGGATATCCATATCCAAAAGAATGAAAGAGGATCACCATCTCGTACTCTCTACAAAAATTAATCAAGATGGATGAAAGATATAAATATAAGAGCCAAGACCATAAAACTCCTAAAAGATAATGTTGGGAAGCATCTATAAGAACTTGTTGTAGGAAATGGTTTCATAAAATTTACATCCAAAGTGCCATCAACAAAAGAAAAAATAGGTGAATGGTATGTCCTCAAAGTTAAAAACTTTACAGGCAATAGAAAGAGATTGGAGAGTAGTGAGCTGATGCCCATATGGGCAAAATCTATGATAAGGTGGAAGGGTGTGTTTAGGTAGTGGATAGGCAAGAGAGTGGTGAAGTCTGGGAGGGAGAATAGAGTGGGACAGTTGGGTTGGCCTATCCATAGAACTGGGGGAAGGGTTGGAAGAAGGAGTACTTGAACTATGGAGATTTTCAGGTCTAGGGTTAAAACTACAATATTGGGAATGCTCATTTGGTAAATAAGGCAGGGGAGGGTTACTGGTGTAGGGCATCAGGTGTGGGGGGATATATGGGATAGGGCACCTCTGTGGCTTGCTTCTATTGAATATGTACATATTCATCTTGTCATGGTACGTTATCTCAGTGAGTGGAACCACACACAATAAACAAGAAAATATTAAACTACCATCCTGGGAAGCCCTTCTAAGTTCTCAATCAGAGGATCAGGAATCCCTTGAGAACATAGGCAGTGCTCAATTAAAAAATAGACCAATATGCCAAGTCCTCAATATTATTGCAAGAAACTATGAACCTTATCCTTCAAAAATTGAAACTTAGTGGTTACCATAGGTTTAGAGGAGAGGGAGAAGGAAGAATAGAATAGATGGAATATAGGGCATTTTTAGAGCATTAGAATTGTTCTGCATGATCTTGCAATAATGGATACCAGCCATTTAAAATTTTGTCAAAACCTATAGGGAACTGGCTGTAGCTCAATTGATTGGGCTCTGGTTTACCACATGGGAGGCCCCGGGTTCGGTTCTTGGGGCCTCCTGGTGAAGGCAAGCCTCCACGTGGTGAGCTGCCTCAGCGGGATGACGCAGCAGGGGGAGACAAACAGACACAGAAAAATGCAAAGCAAATGAACACAGCAAGCACAAGCAGCAAGGGGGGTATATATAAATAAATAAAAATAAATCTTTAAAAGAAAAACTATAAAAACGTACAGTCCAAAATGTAAACAATTATGTAAACCATTGACCATGGTTAGTAGCAATGCTTCAATAGCTGTGCATTGATTGTAACAAATGTGCCATCCACATGTAAAATGTTATTAAAAGGGGAGAGGGGAAGGGGGGGAGGGTGTGGAGTTTATGGGAATCCCCTATCTTTTCTATGTGACTTTTCTGTAGCCTAAATCTTCTTTGAAGGTAAAATGGAAAAAATAAGATATTGGAGGAATGTACAGAAGTAATTGTCACTGTACATACAAGACAACAAATCTTACAATGATGAAAGACACAATGTCTAAAATTTTTTTATATTATTTCAATTTTTAAAATGTTTTTGTATTTTACTTGTTACTTTTAAAACTGTTATTTCATTTTCTTATTAATTTTATTTGGTTATTTTGTTGGCTTCCGTTTTGGAGAGGTTTGGGATCACAGAATGGTCACAACTGTGGCAGGGGAGGATCACTGGTGCAGGGTGTCAGTGATTGGTGGATGTGTGGGGAGGGGTGGACCGGGGGCATGCCTCTAAGGCTTATGAATATGTTCAAGTGTTCATGGGGCGTTGTCTCAGTGGGTGGAGACCTACACAATAATCGAAAGAATATTGAATTCCAATCCTGGGATTCCTGCTACATTCTCTAATAGTATGGCAAGAATCTCCCAAGTACAAGGGCAATGCCTAGTGAAAGAAGACAGACCTTTATGCAGATCCTGGATATTGATGATTGTGCTTATGAACCTTTCATGTGAAACTGAAACTTAGTCTAGTATTATATATTGCCTAAGAGTTACCTCCTAAAAGCTTCCTTGTTGCTCAAATGTGGCCTCTGTCTAAGCCAACCTCACATATAAATGCACTACCCTCCCCACAGCATGGGACATGACTCCCAGGGATGACCCTCTTTGGCACCATGGGATTATTACCAAGCACCAACTAGCAATGCATCTGGAAAAAGACCTTGACCAAAAGGGGGAGATATCAAATACAAATGAGTTTTTATGGCTAAGAGATTTCAAAGTGAATTGGGAGGTCATTCCAGAGGTTACACTGATGCACATCTCAGCAGGATCTCTTTGACTGCCACAGTAAACAGTGCCTCAAACAGTGGGAATCCTGAAGGCTCTAGAGACATCAAGATACTATAAGTATGACAGACAGGCTCAGGAATTTGGCACACTATCAGTGGTCCTTACTCTGTAATTTATGCTTCCCAATGTAACAGACTTAGACTCATTTATAGTTTCCCTACACATGGCTCTTCTGCCCCATTTATTTGAACCTATAATTAGCACTGTACTTGTTAAATATATGTCCCAGAGACTTAAATCTTTGGTTCATTCATGTGCCAATTGAGTTCTGAATCTCAGTAGAGTTGCAACACCTACTCTCCAGTTCACTGGGCTCACCTGGGACAACTAACAAGGAGATAATGATGGACAATGCCCATTCCAAGGATATCTGCAACTACAAACAAGATAGTTCCAGTCATCTGCCCCATGGGACCTAAGCCCCCTCTCATTTAGAAACAGAGTGGTCAACACCATTCCCAAATCCTCAAGTTTGGGGAATGAACAATGGAATAAAGTTGACTTATTATTATTCTGTTACAGACATTATTATTCTAGCAATGGAAGAACCTTTATCATTGATATAAAGGCAGTGGCCACTTGAGGTTCTGAGGGGAGGGAGAAGAATAGTTGTAACATGGGTCCATTTTCAAGACATGGGAATTGTCCTGCATGACATTGCCGGTTATAGGCCATTATATATTTTGTCATAACCTACAAAATTTGGCAGGATAGAGTGTAAATTATAATGTAAACTATAGTCCATGGTTAGTAACAATGCTTCAATATGTGTTCATCAATATACCAAATGTGGGAAAGTGTGGGAGGAAGAGGGAGCCTGGCATATGGGAATCCCTTATATTCTCTATGAAACATTTATATAATCTAAATCTTCTTTTAAAATAATTTTTTTTTAAAAAAAGCATTATGTTAAGTGAAAGAAGCCAGTCACAAAAGGCCACATATTATATGGTTCCATTTATATGAAACCAGTCACAAAAGGGCACATATTGTATGGTTCCATATATATGAAAGCTCCACTATACACAAATTTTTTGAGACAGAAAATAGATTAGTGACTGCTGGCAGCTGTGGTCCGTGAGTGGGAATGGGGAGTGACTGTAAATGGGCTTGAGGCTTCATTCTGAATAATTTAAAAAGGAACATATACATACGTGATAAAGTTTTATAAAAAGAAAAGAATGATAAACCCAAAATCCAGGATAGTCATCATGCCTTGGGAGAGGTAAGGGAATGGGAGGAACACACAGAGATTCAGTGGACTTGATAACTTTCTAGTTCTTAATTTGAGTACCATGTTTCCAGGTGTTTCAGAACTCACATATGTGTTACATGAATCTTTTTGTACAATTATCTCATATATATACATTTCTTTTTATTCCCTTTTTTTAATCGATTCAAATTCAATCGCAAAGCCACATCCTTCATTTCTGCGGACTTCTCTCCATCCCCAGAATCATACAAGCTTATAAGGTGTCCACAAAATTGAGCATGGATAACAAATGTTCCACACCAATACAAGGTGTTGGTGGTGGGGTGGTATATGGGAATACTGTATTTCAGGCATGATTGCTCTGTACACTTACAACTTCTCTAATAAAGAAATTTAAAAGTAAACCAAAAAAAGTTGTATCACCTCTCTCTTTCACTTTCCCTCTATTTGCCAATAGATCTATTATATATTTTTGTTTAAATTTTGAAATATTACTATTGTCCATTACTGAGCCAATAGTATGCCATGGATTACATTCTCTTTCTCCTACAATTATTTTTCTTTACATTTTTTCATTTAGTTGATTTTCTAGGTATAGATAAATATTTTTCCCATATACTCCAATGGCCTATCATATTCCTAACAATATTTTTCCAATCCTCATATGATATTATGTCAAATAATGTCTTTTTAACCTAGAGATCTACCCATGTCCCACCACAGGCTCTCTTCCTGCACTGACTTAGGTAGCTCCTTACCCAGACTTGCTACTCAAAGCTTTCTGTGAACAATCCTTGGCCACTCTCCTATGCTGTATTTTTGTTTCTGTTTTATTTTGTTTTTGAGCATTTGGTCTTCTACTTCTTCACTCCATTCCCTTGTTTCCAGACCTCTTATTAGTCAGATGTTGGGCCACATGGATCGATTCTCTAAGTTTTCTTTAATAGTTTATTTACTAAGTTTTATCTCTGCAACATTTTATTCTTCTTTCTGGGATATTTATTTCACTTATCTTTCAGGCCTTCTATTAATTTCTTCTTAATTTCAATATTCATATTTTTAATTTCTGACTTCTTTTTGTGTGATTTTTTTTTAACTTCCTAATTTATTTCCTAGCAGTAAAACCTTGTTTCTTGTCTAACTGATTACTTTTTTCTTCCCCATGAATGGCTCTAGCCTATGAATCTGTGGATGATGGCTGTCTGTAATGGGGACAGATAGTCCTTTCTTATTTTTTGAAAATTATTGGAGAGGTTGTGTGTTTACAAAACAATGATCCATAAAATACAGGATTCTTGTATAGCCCCCCTATTACTAACATCTTGCATTGGTGTGATACATTTGTTAAATTGATGAAAGCTCATTTTTATAATTGTGCTATTAACTGTAGCCCATGGTTTAACTTAGGGTTCACTGTTTGTGTTGTGCAGTTACATGGGTTTTTTAAAAAGTTATTCTAGTTGGTTAATTTAATAATTATTTACTTTTCTTTTAATTTTTTTGTTAGAGAAGTTGTAGGGTTACAGAAATATCACACATAAAATATATAAAATGCAGAGTTCCCTTATACCACCCTATTATTAACACCTTGCATTAATGAGGTATATTTGTTATAACTTATGAAAGCATATTTTTACAATTGTATTATTAACTATAGTCCATCATTTACAATAGGGTTCATAGAGTTCTGTTTTCTCATGTGTGTGGTTTTTTAATTTTTTTTAAAAAGATACATAGACTACATAAATGCTACACAAAAATTATAGGGGTATCCATATGCCCCACCTCCCACACCCCCCACAACCTCCCACATATACATTCTTCATTAGTGTAGCACATCACCTACAATAGATATATACATTTTGGGGCTTTGCCACTAAGCATGGACCATAGTTCACATTGTAGACCACACTCTCTCCCACACAGTTCTGCATGTTATATGATGATATAAAGTGGCCTATATCTGTCATTGCAATGTCACTCAGAATAATTCCCAAGTCCCAAAAAAGCCCCTGTCTCACAAATGCTTTTCCCTCTCCCTGCCCCCAAAGCGTCCAGTGGCCACTGGCTCCACATTAATGTTGAAATTTCTTCCATTGCGTGAATCACAATAAGTCTATAACAGAATACCAGTAAGTCCGCTCTAGTACATAGCTCTTCCACCCAATCCTGAGGAGTCTGGGATGGTGATGTCCACTCCACCTCCAAGTGAGAGGGGGCTTATATCCCATGGATAAGATGGATGGGATTATCCTGCCTGCAGCTGCAGATTCTCTCCATTCCCTGGGATTGCCGTTGTCCATCATCATCTCCCCACTAGCTGTACTGGGTGAGTCCATTGAGTTGTAGAGTAGGAGATGCAGCCCCACTGAGCTTCTGGACCCAGCTGGCACATAGACTCTGCTCTCTGCAAGTACACCTAAAACTCCTATATTTTCTTTTTTAATATTTTTCTAGTAACAAATATCTGACTTAAAATTTCTCCTTTAACCACATTCACATATATAAATAATTACATTTACAATGTTGTGCTACCATCACCACCATCCATTAAAAATTTTAATTTTTAAAAATTATCCTTCTTCTATTTTCTCCTTTTTTGGTTCCTTCCATCCCCCCACTCCCACATCCACCCCCACTTTGTTCATTTTTGTCTCTTTGTTTTGGAGGCTCTCCTTAAGTATCTGGAGATGTTGACTCTCTCTTTACAATTAAGAGTGATGCTTATTGAAATTCTCTGTAGGAAGGGCAAGAGGATTGTTAACTAGTGCCCTCCACTGCATAATGACTGGTGATGAACTTTATTTATATTGGGTATATCAGTATATATAGATATTGTCTCTGAGGCATTCACAGTTCCCTTAGAGAAGAATCTTCTAATCTCAGGGGGATGAACATCTGGATGCTGTTCCTGGAACAAAGCAGTAGAGAGGAGACTGGAATTCTCACTCTTCTGGATCCAGACTTTTTTCTCATCCCCTTGGTGTCAGCTCTGTGCCTTGCTCTGCCTTCAGCTATACCTGACTTGCTGTGTGTGGGTGGTGAGTAGGTCAGTGTGGGGTGGGTGGGTAGCAGCTTGCCTGAGAAAGGTGGAGAAGGGAAACTGAAGGCCTATTGTGTTATCTATAGACTGGTAACCCAATTGCATGTTTTTAAGTCCCTTGACTCTCCCCAACATTGCAGATTCCCAGTTTCTACCCTGTACCAGGTCTTTCAAGGGTCGTTTGAGGCAAATTGTCCCATTTTCACAGACATCACCCTTCTGTAAACACTTAGGTTATAACTTAGCTCTTATGAATCAATTGTATTGCCTACAAAAATTTGGTTGCTATTTTCCAAAATGTTCTTAAAATTTCTGCTATTGTATTTTCCAACATTCAATTGTTTTAATAATTAATATATATAATTTTTTTTACTAATTCACTATCTTTTGGCAGTAGTTCATGAAGAAAAGAAGATAAACAAATATGTTCCATTTACCATTCTTATTGGGAAATAGCCCTCAACACATTTCGTAGAAGAGAAATGAAGACACAGCAGTCTACCTGGAGTAAGCCAGAAGGAAAAATTCTGTACATCCCCAGGACCAAGAGGAGTTGAGAAAATGAAGTCACAGTTATTTCCCAATGCATTGTATCACAAATCTTTAAATACTAAATTGGTGGGTCCTTGTTCCCCACTATTCTATTTTCCAATATTTCTTCTGCAATGTTGACTTTGAACCAAATTGACCTCACATTAAATTCAGTAAAAATGTGAAGTTTTGAGCACTAACTGACTTATGAAAAGAATGTTATGCTTTATTTTGTCAATAATTGGCAAATTTCAAGAATTTATAAATCTGAATTTAAAAAATTAATAAAGGTAAGTATTTTATACATAATGCTTCTGAAAAAAAATGACCAATTTACCATTTTTATCAAATACTAATTTGGTCTGAATCATAAAAAGCATGCAAAACGGTTCAGTCAGCTATATAAGGAGATCATTTGACTTCATAGTAGGTTTCTTTTCATTGAAGTAAAATAATATTTTTATGTTCATCTTGCAAGTGAAGTAACTGATACTCAAGGTATAGTTTCTGCCATCACCAAGGCAGGAACCTTGTTTCTTATTCCACAGCCGAGTTCTCTTAAGTTTATAAGTGAACTCTTAAAAATAGTGTTTGCTCTATTAAAAATAGAACTCTAGTACTCCTAGTAAATGAGTGAAAGGAGAACAAGTCTGTTGGAGTCCCTAAAACTAGTGTCTGGACCACTAACTGTTCTGAATGACTGCATCAGCCCTCAGACATCCCTCACCCATGTTATAACTTCCCGGTTAACTTAACAGCGCCTCCCTTCTTCCCGATAGTCTCATGCCCAGGCGGTGAACTACCCTCCATTTCCTTTCTAAAGTGTAACACAAGCCACAGTCAATGTGTCATATTTCGATTACTAGCTTGCAAAGATGTGGGCAAATATCCACCGGTTTGAAATTGAAGTAATACAATCATTTCATCATTGATTTAAAGCACATTTTAACCTTTTAATGTTGGGTATCAGGAGGCAAAAGGTTAATGCATTGACCTGGTTCTGCGTGTAGGCGCCTTGCTGTTACAGTCTTGTTGCCCCAACTTGGTGCTTATGTCAATAAACTTAACAGTTGGCAGGTATAAATAACATTTAATTTGATTCCCAAGAGTACTGAAAGTTTCTGAGATAGCACTATCTTGAATAGTAGATGTTAAAGAGATTTTCCTTTGGGGGCTTACCTTTTTTATTTTTATTTTTATTTGTTCCTTCTGTAATAAAATTGGAGTTTGTTGTTCTTGGTATTTTCCTATAAATTCTAATAATTTCAAATTGTATATTATTAGGATCCTTTACCTTTCTAATGCTATGTAGGTAGAATAAATTTTGTATCGATTATATTTAAACTTTCCCTTTACAAGATAATTTAAATAACTACATCTCATGAACAAAAATATTTTATTAAGAAAATAAGTGGATGTGTGTTTGATAAGTGTGGGAAGGTGACAAAAATAAAATAATCTCAGGAATGAAACTTACATTCTCAGTTGTATTGGTCAGCCAAGGCGATGCTGATGCAAAATACCAGAAATCGGTCAGTTTTTATAAAAGGTATTTATTTGGGGTAGAAGCTTACAGTTACCAGGCCATAAAGCATAAGTTACTTCCCTCACCAGTCTATTGCTATGTGTTGGAGCAAGATGGCTGCTGACATTCAGCCTTCCTCTTCCTCTTAAGGCTCTATGGTCAGGCTGTCTAGCCTTTGTCTCTCTCCCTGAGGCGCTATTCTCTCTGGGCTTAGCGGCTTTGCTCTCTCCACAAAGGCAGCTGTAGACCATCAAGGCTAACGGCTTGTCTCTTTTCCCAGGGCCTTCTCTCCTTCCTCACAACCAAACTCCTCTGTTTGCTTACTTTCCAGGGCTCCAGCTCAGAAACTCCAAACTTCATTCTCTGCTGTGTGGTATCTCTGTGAGTCCCCGCCCACCAAGGGGGTGGGACTGAATGTCCTACCGATATGACCCAATCAAAGCCTTAATCATTATTTAATCAAGTAGAAGTAAAACCTCTGAATCCAATACACTCTAATACTCCCAGAGGAAAAGACCAGTTTAAAAACATAAGCCAATATTTCTTTTTGGAATTCATCAATAATATCAAACTGCTACACTCAGCCTTTTTAAAATAATTGTAATATATGATGAACAATATGTTTTTACAGGTCTGTTTGACCTAATTACACATTCTTAATTTTAATTAGCATGTGATTATTTCCTCATATATCTTACTTAAGGCATTTATCGTATTCATATGCCTGTTTTTGCTGTATTAACTTAAAAAGATGAAATGTAGTTGCAACCAATAAAATTCACATACTTGCAAAATTGAAATAGGAAGAAAATACTAATTCACACAAGAACAGTGGTGAAATGGCATGAATCTAGAGCAAAGAGTTTGACTTCATTTGGTAATTGACTAGTTAAATTCATACCCATGGGAAAGGTTTACCAAAATGTGTATTTAAACTGGCAGGTGATGTTTCTACCACAATAATGCCATCATCTTAATTCCATAAGGCTGATGGGAAAACTAAGGGCTATTTTCCTTCTCAAGGTGTGGTGAGCTATGAAGGATTAAGGTGATTAAAAAAAAACACCTTTTAAGTCTAGCGATCTTTTCTTAACAAGCATGGAGCTAAAATTTCTCCATAGTGAGAGAAGCATGGAAGTGAAAAAACATAGTTTTAAAACTATTTTCTTCCTACTTAAGTGTGCTGGTTTCTGTTATTAACTGTTGATCTTTATGTTTTAACTTTAAAAATTCAGTTTCTTTTAAATATTCCTTTTTTTCTTTTTTTAAACCAGTGCATTGGTAATGCATAATCCTAACCTTGTACCATCCACTCATATTTTTTTCTTTTAGTTTTAGTCAATTTTGTGAGGAAATTGACAACCCAGAACATCTCTACAGAAAGTATATTCTGTTGTTCATGATAGAGAATCATTCTTTAGTATTTGGGAAAAGAATAGGGCTGGCTACCCACAAAATATTAACTCTGGTATGTAATATTATAATTTTTAACTGACCACTAAAAGTTTTGTAAACTTTTTAAATGTTGAAATATCATCAAACTATTTATCAAATGACAACAGAGAGAGAAATAAAATAAAGGGGAAAATTCAGAAGGAAAAGGAATAAAAGAAAGAAGAGACTAAAAAAAGAATATCTTTATGGAATCATTACTTACTTTCATATTGTATGAATTTTGATGTCACAGATAGAAGTAAGATATACAAAATCTTTTAGGCAAACCTTTTCTGTAATAGATAGAGATATGGATAGAAAGACTGATTTAGAGCTACTATTTGGCAACATGAAATCATTTATTCATTTAAACATTCGTTTATTCTTCATGTTTCTCAGATCATTTCAGATAAATATACTTAGACATGGGTATGGAAAAATTTATCCAAAAAACAGGTTTTCTTTTCCTCATCACTGTGTAGGATCTGCTATAAAACACCAACCAACATGTTCAAAATCAACCGTAGGATATGTTTCACGAATGTCCTAAATCTTCCACCAAACTCCATTGCTAGACAGAAAATTAGTGCTTTGGTTGAGCAAGTCCAAAGGAAAGTAGTATAAATTATACACTTGCACATCAATTAAGAGCAGTCAGAGGTTATTTGGGTAAGTGGCTTCCATACCACTAGAATGATCTGAATGATGAGGGTTGTTTGGATTTATCAATGATTCTTAATCACCTCCCTTTTAATTACAGACCGCTCTCCAAACACATAGTTATGAGTATCAAAGTGAATGTTCCTGTCATCTAAATCGTGTTGTAGAGTTGTTTGGGTCACCAGGTTAAAAGGGAATACATTATATTGACTTCAGGGACTAATGTTAGTGATCACTCTCTATTTACTACTATTTTGTTGAACAAATCAAGGCATATATGTATAGTTTTTCATTAAATGGCTGAAGCTAATTTAAAACAAGTACACCTATATAATGGCAAAAGCAAAACTGACCACATGACTCCTGGCATTTCCTGGATCACTTTGCTTGATTAATTTTATTATGGTATATAATCTCTCAGACATCACATCTGGAATAAAACAACTCATTTTATTATGATAACTTATGAAAGATTTTATTACTCCACAGACACTGCACACACACACACACACAAAAACGTTATTTCTCTAGAATTAGAAACATAAAGCGAGTCACGTTGCAGAAGAAAATTCTTGCCTAGGATTTCAGGAACTTATCATTAGGGTTTTAATAAGTGAAAATATGTGATAGTGAGTTGGTACAAGAATGTGAAATGATTTGGAAAACTTGTCTTGATGTGTGGTAAAATCCAGATACTGTATATAATTCAAATCAAAACATCCCCACCTTCTTCTCCACCACATGCCTGTCCTCATCTAACAGACACTGAAAACTGGGGTCATGTTTCTTAAAAAATAATAATAATATCATTAACCAGAGTGTATACAGAATCCTTGAAACTTGGTCAAATAGCATCATTAACTTAATAATAGTTCTCTTGATTCCTGTAATTCTGTTTCTTATGCTAATGAAATCAATGTGTGATGTCTATAAACCACTCATCAACACAATATAAAAACAAAGTGAATAAATTTACCCAGTGATCTCATACCTTTCTCTTCTCTTGCCACTACCACAAGTGATTTAAATTTCTATTCACAAACATCAAAAGACTTAAGTCAAAGTATGCCATATGCATATTTTATTAAAATATCAGAAATAAATCTATTCAACAGTCATTTACTACTATGGCTGTATTGTGTATAATCATTTTTTTCTAAATCTGTTTAAAATTACCAACAAGTCTGGTAGGAATTGTGTTACAGGGAACACACCAGTCGCATTTAACAGGATAGTATCATGATGGAACATTTCATGGTGAGAACTAAGTAAAACCCCATGTGGAAGAACAGGCTTTTTTCCCTGTTATTATTTCATAGGAAGAAATAATATGGTGTATCAATCAGGGTCCTCTAGAGAAAAAGAAACAAAATGTTAAGAAATTTATTATAAGGAATTGGCTCGTGCAATTGTGGGGCTGGCAAATCAGAATTTGTAGGGTGGGCTACAGGCTGGAAATTCCAGTGAGAATGAATGGAGCAAAAGTCTTCAGGCACTGTAGTCCTGTTCTCCAGAACCCTCAGTTTTTGCTGTTAAGACGTCCAACTGACTGGATGAGGCCTACACACATTATGGAGTTTTATGTCCTTTACTTAAGGTCAACTAATCGTAGACACTAATCCCAGCTATGAAATACCTCCAGCATATAAGCTAGGCCAATATTTGACCACACTGGATACCATAAACTAGTCAAGTTGGCATATAAAATTAACCATCACACATGGAAATACTACAACTATATTCAATGTAAAGGCTGTCTCGATAGAAAACTTTTTGTTCCAAGGCTCTCCTTAATATTAAATTTATAATTCTTCAAATTTAAAACCACTAACCACAATGGGATAGCTGAATTAACTCAAGTTTTCACCACTTGCATTTTTTTTCATAATTTATTTTAAATAATAATAAATGCAGATAAAAGCCATGCTTTCTAAGAGGATCTCCTGTTAAAGCAACTATTTAAGTAAAATATAACATAGGAAAGGGCAAAGTAGCAAACTTCCTAGATATTCCTGGTGACGTTTTTTCCCACATCTAGCTGGACACCAGGTAAAGAAGGGTGGTTTCATAAAATATTAAAAATAAGAGGGGAGTGGATGTGTCTCAAGTAGTTGAGCACCTGCTTCCTACATATGAGGTCCAGGTTCGGTTCCCGATGCCTCCTGGAGACAAAAAAAAATAAACAACAAGCAAACAAACAAAAAAACCAACTCAGGGGAGCTGATGTGGCAGCTCCGGCATCCTGCATATGAGGTCCTGGGTTCAATCCCCAGGCCCAGTACCCTAAAAAAAAAATTTTTAAGAGATAAATATATTACGAAACCTTAGTGATATTGTACACAATTTACTTATTTCCCTTTTACAAGATTGAACAATCTGCTAGATTTCTTCCACTAATATATACCAGACATACCCACATGTTAATCACATATAATTCAACAGTATATTCTTGAGAAGAGAGAAAAATTCTTTTGAAGACCCAGGTGGCAGAGATGTGAACAACTTTAAAAAGATTACTTCTTAGGTATTCCATTTTCCATTCCAGTGACTTCTTTAAGTTGTTCTATTTTTGGTTACATGCTTTTGAATCAGTAAGCATTCTAATGAATTCCTTCAAATGTATAACTTCAACATCAAAATGAAATAATATACATGTCAAAGTAAAATGCACTTTTCATAATTTATTAATGTTTACTTTTTAAGATATATATTTGTGGTAACCACAGTAAGTTTTCTATTAATATCTCACTCAAGAATTCTTGAGTCCAGGTCCAAAATTTGTGGATTTTTCTTTTGATATCAAATACTTTTAGGTGTGTTTCAAACTTTAAGTCCAATTTGATTACATATTATTGTAATTAAATACTTATTTTCTCAGTCACGCAGAATTTGCATATAGACAGCCAAAAAAATTGCAAAATATTACTAGAAACAAAGTTTTAATGTTAATCAGGAACTGTAATTGGGGGAAAGTGTACTTAAAGAAATATTTTAGTTCTACATCAAATTATAAATGTTTTCACTGTTTAATAAATTCTTACAGAAAATAAACAATGATGATAGATTTCAAACTACAACAAATTTTTATTGACTAAGAAAAATTCATTCCAAATTAGTTGCTAAACTATAAGGCTACATCAAGGAAAATATGAACAAGAATATTTCTCTCTTTGGGTTATAGCTAAAGATTTACAAAATGCATCTCAGTCCTGATATAGAATATTATACCAAGTGAGAGCACTTCTTAACTTAAATTTAATTTAGGAAAGTAAACAAGCTGAGAATCTTTGGCTGTCAAGAGGTATTTAATATTTTAAAAATTAAAGGTTCATGTTACTATATTGCTTATTGTAATAATTCTATTCAATTTAGGGTTGGCTTTCAACTCTGACTCTATACTGACTTCACCCATTTCTAAAATATTGAATCCAATTTTCAAACATAACCTTATGTTTTCCTTTTTTACTATTTATCTTGGCATTCCAACAGCTCTACCACATCACTCCTAACATCCATTCCCTCTTCTACACAGACATATATTTTTTTTCCCTGATGAAAATCAAAATAATAGGACTTAATTTAATGTCCAAAGAAGATAAGGTATTTCAAATATTTATCTTCCCTTGAAGTGGAAAATTGGATCTAGAGTATATATTGTGTGGTATTAAAAAAGAAAGAAGGGTATATAAAGAGAAAGGGAAAGATAGAGAAAGAAAGAGGGATTGGGACATATTGATATGATAACAAGTAATTAGTAACTGTACCTTGTGGCATTCTAATTCAGCTGGAGTCTTGTAAATTTGTCTCTGTGGTTGCCAAGGAGAGTTCAAGTGAAAACAAAAACAGCTTGAGCCCCACAATCCATCTTAAGGATTATAAGACTTTCTAGTGCATTAATAAAGGAGAAAAGTATTAGGCATGTATGAACACATGAAAATTGATTAAAGTATCTCCAATCACTTCTTTAAGAGGGAAAAAAATAAAAATGAAAGCCCTTCACAAAGACTGTGTTAAGAAACACAGGATTCAATGTTGAACTATAAATATTACTATGCTTTGTCTCTCTGTTTTAAGTGAATGGAACTAAACCAAAGAATAAGAGGCTACATTTGAAATTTTCCTTTTACATGTACACAAAACTTGCCAGTAGAGAAATAGCTCTTAAAGAGCCTTAAGATCAAAGAAAAATTACTCAAATGATTTTTAAAATTTTAGAATATCAACATTTCTCCAAATGTCAACATAAAAATAGGGAACAATTTATAAAGCTTATTTTTTGCATATAGTTATTTAATATCAAAAATTGAATGCCTGTTCATCTCAATTAATGACGTGTTCTGTTGAAAAAAATAAGAGGAAAAAACTCACTTCCTGAAGCGAGAACATGCCATTTATTTGGGTAAGAAGCTCACACATTTGTCCATGAAGAAATCTAAGATTAGATTAAAAGAAAGATATAAATATCTAAAAATCAGCCTCTTCCTATCTGTTAAGGAGCAAATGTGTAAATCATCTAAGGTTCATATATTCTCTGTGTTTTCACTTATCACAGTGAGAGTAGTTTTAAAATAATTGTATAAATTTGATATATCCAAATTGGATAATGTTTTAAAGGCAGGAGATGAGATTATCATACAAAGGCACTGGAGTTAATCTTTCTACAATGTGAAAATTCCTTTACAAAGGAAATAATTATCCATGAATTATATGATTTTTAAATTTGGATTTTTATATTTTCTTAAATTACATCTAATTAAAAATAAATATGTCATATTCTCAAGCCACATGTGCTTGAAAAAATAAACATTTTTATCACTATAATTTTAAAATAGGATAATATGTATTCATTTTCTATAGTCTATCAAACATATGTAATGGATTTTTTATATTGGAAGCCATCAATTCCATAACATGATTTTGACTTTTTACACTTCAAAGACTTCATGATTTTTCTCTTTTATCTTTAGTTTCGTTGTCATAAAACACAAGTCAATCAGCTTTCATTTGTAAATACAATTGCCACTACTGCATGCTCATAAATAATAATCTTTATTGTGATTGCTAATTACTATTGATTGTAAATTATTAGTTATATAATACAATATTTACCAATTGGCCTGAGTACCTACTCTGGGTCATTGGCCATAAAATGAAATACATATCCAATTTACAAAAGATTAAATGTGTTTGCTCAAAAGAGAAAGTGGAAACATGAATCCTAAATCCATTAATCTAAGCCCATTAGACTATCTCTGGAATCTGTGTTTTTATTGTTAGCAAATTTTGATCAAATAAGAGGGAAAATATAGTGCTTCCTTTCCCTAGCCACATAATAACAGCTCTCCTACATACATTCCAACTGGTTTCCAAAGGCAGTTTTGTTGCTGATATTAACAATAGTGATTCAGTCTCTACCATAATGTGTATTTTCACAGATGGGTCAAAATCCATACACAGTGTTCCCCTTAGGAGAAGGATGTGATTTAGTTCTAGCCATATAGAGTCTGGGAGGTAGGAGAAAAAGTGATTCTCAAAATTTAATGTGGGGCCGGCTGTAGCGCAATTGGTAGAATGCCGGTTTACCATGTGGGAGGCCCCGGGTTCGGTTCTCAGGGCCTCCTTGAGTGGGCAGACCGCCTTGAGAAGGCAAGCCGCCATGGCAGGGCAAAGCTACCGTGGGCAGGGCAAAAGCCTCCACGAGCAGGACAAGCCACCCGAGAGCAAGACAAGCTGTCCGCGAGCAGACAAGGCCACCGCCCGGTGTGCTGACTCAGTGGGTCCCCGCAACAGCAGGGAGACAAGCAGACAAAGAAGAATGCAAAAATCAACACAGCAAGAACAAGCAGAAGGGGGGCGGATATATAGTAAAATGAATTTTTTAAAAATTTAATGTGCATTGTAATCACCTGAAGAACTTGCAAAAATGTGGATTCTAATTCAGTGGGTCTGAGGTGGGGTCTGAGATTCTGTCTTTAACAATGCTACTGGTCTCTTGGCCACAATTTTCATACAATTGCTTTCTTTACTTTTTTTTTTCTAACAAATGAGAAAATGGAATCCTGGAAAGGCTACATGTCAGAACTGGGACTGGTACTTAGATGAGTTGAAGTTCAGCAAAACCAAAAATTACAACATGCAGCAATCTTTGCTGCAACATCTTCAAGATCAGAGCATGTGATGAATATATTGACATCAGCAACAACACATGCTGTTTATCTACAGTGGGCTTTACCAAATAAATATTCCCTGAAGGAATTAAACATCAGAAGCTTTGCCTTTGTTTTCATCTCACTAAGCAGCTAGGATCCAGCTTTAATCCCTGCCCAAGCAGCTTCTCTTCCAGTGTTCATCATTATCAGCAAATGGCACCCTTCTCCATGCAGCTGCTCTTGGAAGTCATTCATGACATGCCCCTGTTCCCACACAACTAATATATGGTGAAAATCTATCAATTCCACAAGAAAGAGATATCTTAATTTTATTCACATCCAGGCCTTTCTTATCTCCCTTCTAAATATCAAAGCCTTTTTCATTTCTCTTCCAAACTATCAAAGTTTCCTTCATTTTCTCACTGAACTTAAAGCTATCTAAGTTCCGCAATTCTGTTTTTGACACCTCCATCAATTCTTCTTATAGCATCCAAAGAGATATTCTTAAAATATTAATTTCATCTTGCCATATCTTTCCTTAAAACCTTTCAGAGTTGCTGCATTCTACCTAAGATAAAGGCCAAAATACTAATACGATTTAGAATGTCTTGCATTCTCTAGAGTTTGCAAAGCTTTTGAGACTAATATCGTGCCACTCTTTCCTAACTTAACATTCTGACTCAGGCATGTTTTGATACCGCAGCCTTCTCATATGCTGTTCCCACTTTCTGGAATGCTCTTTTGTCCTCTTTGCCATACAACTCAAACTCATCCATCAGCTTAAATATAATATACTGAAAATGACTTCTGATCTCCCAACTTATATAGGTTATCCAGTCTCATAATATCTATACTTTTTTATCACTTATTATAGTCAGGGTCCTTATATTTATGTGTGATTATTTGTTTAGTTTTTATATCTCCCACTAAACTATAACCTCCATGAGGACAGAAATGTGTTTTGGGCATCCCTCTATTCTCACCCTTAAACAAGTAAAATAACCTGGTCATGTCAGATAGGTGAAAACTTTCTGGAGATATTGTGGGAGATCTCCCAAACTCAAATCTTTTAGCAATTATGCAAATAAACAATCAGAATATGAAGAAAATGAGAGAAGTCTGATCCAATCAGTTGAAGGCCTTAAATGGAGATCTGATGATTTCAGCAGTCAGAAAAAAACAATTTCTATCTCTACTTCAGCCAGCTAGATTCCCCTGGGGAATTCATCATAATCTTCATTAGAGGTTCCTATTTGCTGCCTGCTTTACAGAAATTCAGACTTGCCCATCCCCAAAGTCATGTGAGTCAATTCATACAACAAATAATACTTACATATGTGTGTGTGTGTGTGTGTACATACCTCCTGTAATTTCTTTTTCTGTAGAGAATCCTGACTTATACTGCCACCATATCTCTTATTGGCTTTTTATTTATGTAAGCATTCATTCTTTTAGTTTGTTTATGTCAGTTAATAAAGGCACAATATTCTGTTTAGAAACTGTGAACGGTAAATAATATACATTATATTCATAATTAGGTATTAAGAAACTAGCTTATTTAATCTAATTAACTTTTGCTTAGCAGGAAACAACTTGGCTCTCTCTTAAAATGTGGAATGGCCACCTGAAATTGTAGCTTAATATCACCTAATTTGTGTCATTAAATGACAT
>PVKH010000247.1:0-24560 GCA_004027955.1 Chaetophractus vellerosus
GTGTGTGCAAAAACCGATTTAAGCCAACTGGGTACAGAAGGTCCATAGAAGACATTTATTTGTCGCTCTCTCGATGAGAAGACCCATAGTGTCCTAAACATTAGCCACAATTGGCGTTTCATAGGATGCATCACATTCCAGGTTACAATCTATGGTAATCGCTATAAAGAACAGAATTATGACTTTGGGTCTCTTTCCCAGGGGCCCTCTGTACATTCTGAATATCTATCTTCTTTATTACTCTACTTACTCACATTCACCCATTTTCTCCTGTCCCGATTTTGACAAAGACATCATCATTCCTTCCCTATCCCACTCATCACAAGAAGTCTCAATCCGTGCTAGCAGGATTCTGTCCCTGACCAAGTCTGACCTCGGAGGCGCCTTCTCTTCTCCTGCAGTGACCCATTAGGCCACTCCAGTCTTGTTTATCAGGCAAACTGGACAAAGGAAGTGGATGGGTAATTTTTATATGCTAATTAAAAGTGCTGGCCATGGAGGTTCAAAGACCACTGCCCAACCGGTTCCATTAGGGTCTTTTTTCTGTCCTCCTCTCCCACCCAGTTGCAGCCCTGAACTCTACAGAGCCTGTATCAGCATGTTCACATTTAAATAAGTTGTGCAGCCTCTCATACCCCAATTCAGAGTTTAAATATCTTTTTTTTTTTTTTTTTTTTAATGGAAGAGGAAGGTGGTAAGACCAGTAAATACAATAGATGGCTTAAATATGTCAAAAATAAAGGTTTCTGATATGGCACTTTTGATATACAAAACAAGATGCAAAGTGCAAGATATAGAAAAATCTCAACTGTGTTATTTTAAAAAGTCATAGAATCTTAATTTGAAGGCTGGATAGTTGGTATTAAGGAATTAATTTTTTTTTAAAAAAAGAATCCTTACCTTTTAGAGATATATACTGAAATATATAGGGATAAAATGATGCCTGGGCATCTGCTTCAAAGTAATCTAGGGCAGAGGGTAGGGTTGGAAGGAATGGGTGGAGGTATAGAGGAAAACAAGATTGGCCAGATTGATAAATTGTTGAAACTGCTTGATGGTTGGGAAGAGAGATGGCATTACATTACTTTTTTGTCATTACATATACTTTTGCACATGTTTGGAAATTTCCCTAAGATGCTTTTTTAAAAAGTCAGGGAAACAGATGTGGCTCAAGCAATTGGGCTCCCATCTACCATATAGGAGGTCCAGGATTCGATTCCTGGGGCCTCCTGGTGAAAGGCAAGCTGGCCCGAGTGGAGAGCTGGCCTGAGAGGAATGTTGGCCTGCGCGGAGAGCTGGCGCAGCAAGATGATGCACAAAAAACGGCACAGAGACAATAAGAGACACAGCAAACCAGGTAGCTGAGGTGGTGCAAGAGATTGAGCGCCTCTCTCCCACTCCAGAAGGTCCCAGAATCGGTTCCTGGTGCCATTTAAAGAGAAGACAAGCAGACACAGAAGAACACACAGAGAGCAGTGAGCGCAAAACAATGTGTGTGTGTGCCTGGGCGCGCAAGCGTAAATAAATCTTTTAAAAAAAGTCATAAAGAGGGGAAACATTTTTAAAGAGAGATGCTTACTCAAAAAACTGAGGGATGTAATGAATATAGAGATTCAGCTGAAAGTCTGTATTAAAACAGTTGACCTCCTCTCTATTCTCCAAATCCCCTGAACTGATGTATTTTATTTTATTTTATTTTTTTTAAAGATTTATTTATTTTTATTACATATCTCCCCTTCCCCCCGCTGCGGCGACGCGCCGAGAGTGGTCACTGCGCAGGCGCGGCTTTCCCCGCTTGTGGGCGGTCTCTGCGTCCGTTCACGGCCGGCGCTTGCTTCAGTTCGCGGGTGGCTGGCTGCGCTCCATCCGCGGGCGACCTGCCCTGACCGTGGCGGCTCTTGCCCTGTCCGTGGCAGCTTCTTGCCCTGCCCATGGCGGCTCCGGCCCGCCCAACGTATTTTAAAAAGAACGAAAGAATCACACAGTTAAGGAATACAAGAAAGGGTGACATTGGAATACCAGGGGTTTTGAGAAACTCCTCTAAAGTTCCTCAAAGCAGTTTACAAAATATGGTTCCCCCAGATAAGCCACTCAGCATCATCTGCAAACTTGTTAGAAATGCAGATTCTCAGGCCTCAACCCAGGCCTCCAGAATCCTTAGCTCTGGGGCGGGGCCCTACAATCTGGGTTGCAATAAGCCCTCCAGGTGATTTTGATGCACACCAAAGTTTGAGAGCCACCTTGATTATCTGGACAGGAAACAAGATAGAGACGCCTCAGCCCAGAACACCCCTGGAGATAAAGGTCAAAGCAATTCCAGGGACACCACAAGCTCAGAGTCAACAAGTGATGGAAAGCTGGAGACCTAGAGCTGGGCTAGTCAAGTCCTAACCTTTCCCTCTTCTTCAAAACCGAGTGGTTGGGGGAGGTGGGAATCATTCTGCCTGGGAGAAAAGAGGTCTATCTTCAGAAGAAAGCCCTTCATGTTCTGGCAGGTAGTGAGGGAGGGACAGCGGCCTAGATCTTCTGCCTGCTCCCCAGCTTTAAAATGAAGCCTGACAACTAACAAGCCCTCCTCAGTCAAGGTAAATGCCTTTTGAAGAAAGAAGGCTTAAAGAAACGCAGGAGGGTCCACACCAACGACCAAAAGATAAATCAAGTGACTCACTCTTTAATACCGAAGAATGGACAGTAAAGGACAAGGATAATTACTAAGTTGAACAAAAAGAACAAGTGGCAATCACTGGGTGAAAGAAAAATAACTCAAGGAAGAGAAAATAAAGCAAAAATTCTAATTGGCATCCTCAGAAATATAAGGATACTACAGCTCTGAAAAAAGCAATTGGAACTTAAGAAAGCAGTCTTTACTAAATTTAAAATGAACTAGGACAACAAATAATAATGTAATGGACATGCCTAAGACTAAATTAGTGTTCTGGAAGATAACATTTGGAGAAATCTTTCAGAACAGACCAAAAAGACCAAGTATAGTGACAGAGGAGTGCATGAAGAGGCTCCCACACACTTAGTAAGAGCTGCATAAAAATAAATAGATAAATGGAGAGGAAATCATCAAAGAGATCATTTTTTAATTGCCTTTAATCAAAGAAGGGTACAATTTTTCAGTGTGAAAGGACTATGGATTAAGCAGAATGAATGTCAAATGTCCCACATACCTAGACATATACTGGGGAAATTCTATAACTTCAAGCATAAAAAGAAAATCTTAAAAGTTCTTCAAGAAGGAAAAAGCAGATTACTGACAATAAAAAAAAAATCAAATTGGTGTCTGACTTAATCAGCAATACTAGATGCTAGAAAACAAACGTGTTTTAGCTTCAAAGTGTTGAAAGGACACAGACAAAATGATCCTGTACTTAGAAAATTCTGAAGTATCTATGAAAAAGCTACTTGAGCTAATAAACGTGTTTAGTAAACTGGAAGAATACAAGATCAACACGCAAAAATCAGTAATGTTTTTGTATACTAATACTGAACAATCTGAGGAGCAAATCAAGGGGAAAATTCCATTTACAATAGCAACAAAAAACTCAAATACCTAGGAATTAATTTAACCAAAGAAGCACAAGACCTATATGCAGAAGACTACAAAACAATGCTAAAAGAAATAAAAAACAACCTAAACAAATGGAAAGACATTCTGTGTTCATGGACTGGAAGAATAAATATCATCCAGATGTCAGTCTTACCCAGACTGAATTACAGATTCAATACAATACCAATCAAAATTCCAACAGCCTACATTACAGAATTAGAAAGGCAATTACTAAATTCAATTTGGAAGGGCAAGCACACCCAAATAGCCAAAAAGCATTCTAAAAAAGAAGAGTGATGTGGGAGGAATTTCTCTGCCTGACCTTGAAACACATTACAAAGCTACAGTGGTCAAAACAGCATGTTACTGGCATAAAAATAGACACATTGCTCAGTGGAATAGATTGAGAGTCCAGAAATAAACCCTAATTTCTGCATCCAACTGTTTTTTGCTAAACTTATCAAGTCCATGTAAATGGGACAAAACACTCTCTTCAACAAATGGTGCTGGGAAAACTGGCTATCTATAATCAAAAGAATGAAAGAGGACCCCTATCTCACTCCCTATACAACAAGCAATTCAAAATGGATCAAAGACCTAAATATAAAACCCAGGACCATAAAACTACTAGAAGAAACTGTAGGGAAACATCTTCAAGATCGTGTAGTAGGCAGTGCTTTCTTGCATGTTACACCCGAAGCATGCACAACAAAAGAAAAAAATAGATAAATGGGACCTCCTCAAAATTAAACACTTTTGCACCTCAAAGGACTTTGTCAAAAGGGTGAAAAAGCAGCTGACTCCATGGGAGAAAATATTTGGAAATCACATGTCTGATAAAGGTTTAATATCCAGGATATATAAATAGAGATGTTACAACTCAACAATAAAAGGACAAACAACCCAATTAAAAAACGGGGCAAAAGACTTGAATAGACATTTCTCCAAAGAAGAAATGCAAATGGCAAAAAAACATATGAAGAAATGCTCAACATTACTAATGATTAGGGAAATCAAAACTATGAGGTATCTGTGCATACCTATCAGAATGGCAACTATTAAAAAGACAGAACTACAAGTGTTGGAGAGGATGTGGAGAGATAGGAAAACTTATGCACTGTTAGTAGTTTGCAGAATGGTACAGCCACTGTGGAGGACTGTTTGGCAGTTCCTGAAGAAGTTGAATATGGACTTTCCATGTGACCCTGCAATACCACTACTGGGTATATACCCAGAAGAACTGAGAGCAGTGACACAAACAGACATCTGCACACCCATGTTCATAGCAGCGTTATTCACAATTGCCAAAAGTTGGAAACAACCCAGGTGTCCATCAAACGATGAATGGATAAACTGTGGTGTATTCACATGATGGAATATTAGGCATCTGTAAGAAGAAATGAAGTCATAAAGCATATGACAACATGGATGAACCTGGAGGACATTATGTTGAGTGAAGCAAGCCAGATACAAAAAGACAATACTATATGATTGCATTACTTTGAACCAAATATATTGTGTAATATAGTATATGATTAAAAAAAAAAACAAATTACATGTACCCAGTACATTTAGTTGAGAAATATGTTTTAATTCAACTGTTTTTTTATTTTTCAATTATTGTTTATATTTTCAATTATTAAATGTACAAAATAAAGTTTAAAAAATTTTTAAAATGTGTTGAAAGGAAATTATTTTGAACTTAAAACTATAAATTCAATTTTTAAAAAATGTAAATGAAGGATTCAATATTTAATTACTTTGATATGCTGCAGTAAAAATCCTGGGATGCAAGAAAAAGCAGTGAGAAGGAAAACAATAAAACGCATAGCTGTCTAAATATGCACAATGTCAAAACAAAACAAAACAACTCCTCCCCCCACACACACCAATATGAAAGAGATTAATCTGAAACTAAAATCCCGCATGATTATACCATGAGTGGAAGCTGAGGTGAGGGAAGTGATAAATCTCACTAACAATCATATAATGTTTTCATATCTCAGAAATCAATTGATGAAATGGACAAGATAGGATGTAGAAGATTTGCTATATTAACAAGCTAAAGCCTTGTATCTCAAAACAACCAAAGTACCCTTCCTCTCCCAAAAAAGCACTTAAAATGTTTACAAATACTGACCATGTATTCCATAAAGTAGAAACTATACAAGCTACATTCTATCCACATGGAAATTAAACACACTTTAAAGTAATTCCTGGGTTAAATTTAAAAAAATTTTTTTACAAACCAGAAACTTAAATTATTCACTAGAAATGAACAGCAATAGTCACAACAGCTGAAGACTGTCAGACATAGGCAAAGCAGTACGCAGAGGCATATGTATGTTCTTAAATATATATATTAGAAAAAAAGGACTGAAAACTGCATGATATACCTTAAAGCAAGGATTGCCAACAGCCCTTGAGAAATGGTGGTCTGTGAATTCCATTTATGCATGGAATTTGTATGCTTACGAGTGATATAAATGCAGACTAACAAGATCATATTTTAGAAGGTCAACTTAGTTTGCAGTATTAGTTACTTCATCCTCATGAGATGAATTGGGTTGAGAGTCACATCTTTGAATAATATAAAAATGAAAACTCAGTTCCTTGATGGCAGGCATGGCCTGATTCATTCTGTACCTTTAATTCACAACACAGTGATGGCACCTAAGTTAATACTCAGCAATGTTATATGAACTGAATTAATTAATGCAGTGGGCAGACAATTTTCCAAAATAGGGGCTCACTGGAGGAATAGGTTGGTTACAAGATTGGGAAACACTGACCTAAACGTGAATTATGATCTCAAGTCAGCGGTGTTACTAGTGTCACATGGCAGGTATTCCAGGATTCTGCACAGGATCTTGCTGATACTGTAGAGGGGTGAGAGGGCTTGATAGCTTTTCTCAGCTATCTTCTTGTAGGCAAGATTCATGGGCTTGAATAATCACACTATCATATATAATTAATTTTTACCTATAACGGACTAATTTTTTTTTAAATTTTTTTTTCTCTCTACTCCATTAAAAACAAAATGGCTATATTTATCTCCTCAATTTCCAGCTTTGCTTAATTGAATTAAACACTTAAAATGCTTTATTCTTTCCTACTAAACCAGCATCTTTAAATTCTTAACTGGCCCAATAGCAGCCTTCTTACATGACAGCAATACATACAAATAAATACAGATACAGAGTAAAATTCGCCTAGCAACCATTCGGCACAATCCCAACAATACTGACACAGCCGTATGAATCATTTATATATTTATTTGTATAGATCCAAAGGGATGACCCAAAAATCCAACATCATATCTTAGGAGGCTTACAATTTAATTACTAATCCACTTTTTTTAAAAAAAGGTTTTCCTCCACTACCTTGAAGATGGTACTATTTTACATGCTTCAGTTATGTGTGTGGAAACCTATACATCCTCAGTTTTCACAGCATTAGTATTCAGTCCAAAAAAGTCTTTTTTGATGATATACCGAACACACTGCAAAATCACATTTCTTTCATGTCGAATATCTGGAGCTAAAAGCTAAAACATAAAAATAAAAGGATTAGTTGGTAAATAAAATAGATTCAAGAAACATAATCTAAGAATATTTGAAAATGGACATTTTTAAATCATTTTGATTTAAAATTCTTTAGTGTAAATATCACATCAAAAAAGGACTCCCAAACCCAAATCTATAAGAAGTCTAAACTTGGTAAGTTAGCTAGACATATATAATAGCAATGAAACTGGTATTTAAAGAAAAAAATCCCAGCATTCTTTGACTCTCATAACATCCATTTCTGTGCTCATTGTAATTGAAAGAAAGCTAAAAAATCTCTGGTATTTAGAGTAACTGAATGACCAAGGAATTCTACGTATTCACCAAAAAGGATGACATGACTAAATGTATTCTCTGATGTCATTAATGTAGTTCAGATATACTGCACAGGAAGGGTGAGTGGAAGGATGATTTCCTTTACCCTTTATAAGGTAGGATAAACATTTTAAAAATGCAACTTATTTTATATAGCGCTGAAAATTACCAAATAGACTCTCTTTCAGATCCATTTTAATAAGAAGTGACTGCGGTGTGTGTCACCTCATAGAATAAAGCCACAGAACACTTAAGCTACAGCATAAGCATTTATCTGATAAGGCAAAAACAGACTTTTCACAGAATGTCAATAGACAGTCTTGCAACTCCACTTAAAAATTTGGAATATTCCTATCACCCTTAGACATGAAAATCTTGGGTCTCTGGAAAGCTTCACGTCTCCTACTTGGAATCAAAAGATACACTGCCTCCTTTTTATAATTTGAAGAAAGATACTCGTTTTTTGAGCACATCATGCTGAGAATAAAGCCAACAATGCAAACACAAAATAAGAATCTTACTTATTTATTTTTACTTTCCATTACTCTGTACAGTATTTTTGAACAGATATTTATTGTTATTAAAAACTTTTTCTGGGACCAGCTGTACCCCAATGGGTAGGGCTCTGGGCTACCACATGGAAGGCCCCGGGTTTGGTTCCCGGGGCCTCCTTGAGTGGGCAGACCACCTTGAGAGGGCAAGCCCCCGCGAGTAGGGCAAGCCGCCGCGAGCAGGCATGCCGCCGCACGGTGAGCTGACTCGGTGGGTCGCCGCAGCGGGGGGAGACAAGCAGACAGAAGAATGCAAAAATGAACACAGCAAGAACAAGCAGAAAGGGAGGGGATATATAATAAATTTTTTTAAAAACTTTAAAAAAAAAAACAACAAAAAAACCTTTCTTCTCCCTTCAATTTGCCATTTAATTTAGCTGTCTTCAATGAAAAATTTATAAAAATTTAATAAGCCTCAATGCACATTTCCTTACCAACCAGTCAAATATAGATTCTTTTATTTCAAGCAGTTTTAAAAATTCTATTCCACATTTTACTGAAGATCAGCTATATGCTAAACGTAGCTTCAGAATTAAGATACAAAAATGAGTCACAGTCTTTAAGGAAGCTATGTCTCTAGTAATCTTAAAACACATACACAGACAGTGGAAAATCCCAGTGGCTCTTTAAGATGCGAGAACATAAAGATTAGAATGTAAAGAGAAATTATTTACCATTTCCAAGAGATATGGATGGTGTGTTCTTGGTTCAAATAATGCTTGATAGTTGCGAAAACCTTTTTTCTGCTTACAGGTTATCCTTTTAAAATTTTTCTTTGGGCTTTCAGGCTTGGCTTCTGGGAAATTTTTAACAGTTGCTTTAATATTTTGATTTGGACTCTGAGGAGTATTGCTATGAAGAGTCTGATTTTCTGCCAGAACTTCTGCTTCAGTCTTGATGGGAGTTTCTAAGGGCGATGAAAAACAAATACAAAATCAAAACCAAACACAGAAACAGGTAAAACTTGCCAAATATAACAACAACAACAACAAAAGCTTTAATAATCTCCCAGCCATAACTGGCTTCTTAATAACTTGAAAATATGTATGGTTTTGCAAGGCATTCATGATGTATTCCAATGCTTCCCAAATAGAGCTTGGGAGCTATAATTGTCAAGAACTGAGGCGACCACTACAAAGAGCTATAGAAAGAATGAAGAGTGCTAGGAATGGTAAATATGTGGAAAAATAAATGAGACATATTTTTTTCTTATTTAAAACTTGTGGGGACGGCTGTATAGCCCAGTTGGTAGGGCGCCGGTTTACCATATGGGAGGCCCCGGGTTCGGTCCCCGGGCCTCCTTGAACGGGCAGACTGCCTCGAGAAGGCAAGCCAACGCGGGCGGGGCACGTCGCCGGGCAAAGGCAAGCCCCCGCGAGCAAGGGCGAGCCCCCATGAGCAGGCGGGCCGCTGCGCCAGTGAGCTGACTTGGCAGGTCGCCCCAGCAGGGGGAGACAAGCAGACACAGAGGAACACAGAGAAAAATGAACACTGCAAGAACAAGCAAAAGGGGGGGATATATAATAAATAAAAAATAAATAAATAAAAAATCTAAAAACTTGTGGGGCCGGTGTAGCCCAGTTGGTAGGGCACTGGTTTACCACATACGAGGCCCCGGGTTCGGTTCCCGGGAACTCCTTGAGCGGGCAGACTGCCTTGAGGAGGCAAGCTGCTGCGGGCAGGGCAAAAGCCACTGTGGGCAGGGCAAGCCCCCGCGAGCACGGCAAGCTCACGCCGCGCAGTGAGCTGACTTGGCGGGTCGCCGCACCGGGGCGGGGAGACACAAGCAGACACGAAAGAACACAAGAATGAACACAGCAAGAACAACCAGAAAGGGGGGGGAGGGATATGTAATAAATTAAAAAAAAAACAACAACACTTGTTTAAAAGATAACTGAGGGGAAATGGATGTGTCTTAAGAGATTGGTCTCCTGTTTACCATATAGGAAGGTCCAGGATTCAATTCCCAGGGCCTCCTGGAGAAAGGCAAGCTGGCCCGCATAGTGAGCTGGCCCACGCAGAGAGCTGGCACAGCAAGATGACGCAACAAAAGCAGACACAGAGGAGAGGGAATAAGAGACGCAGCAGACCAGGGAGCTGAGGTGGCCCAAGAGATTGAGCAGCCTCTCTCCCACTCCGGAAGTTCCCAAGATTGAAGAGAAGACAAGCACACACAGAAGAACACACAGAGAGCAGACAATGAGTGCAAAACAACAGGGGGTCAGGGGGTTCAGAATAAATAAATCTTTAAAAAAAAAAAAAGATAACTGAGGGGAGCAGATGAAGCTCGGTAGTTGAGTGCCTGCTTCCCATGTATGAGTTCCTGGGTTCAATCCCCAGTATCTTGTTTAAAAAAAAAAAAAAGAAAAAAAAGCTAATTGATTATTTAAAGCAAAAATAACAAGGTATGTGGGCTATACAACATCTGTAGAAACAAAATCTATAAGACCAAAAGCACAAAGGAAGGGAGGATTAAAATGTAAATATATTGTTTTAAGGTTCTTAAATGATGTGAAGTGGTATAATATCATTTGAAAGTGGACAGTGATAAGTTGCATAATGTAAAACCTAGAACAACTTGCAAAAATTGAAAAAAAGAGGTACAGCTAATAAATCAATTTCCACTATTCTAAAAATATAAGATAAATTCAAAAGAAGGCAGGAAAAGAAGGAAAATGGAACAAAAAAAAGATGGGGAAAATAGGAAAAAAAAAAAACCAAACCACTAAGATGGCAGAATTAAAATCAACCATAACAAAAACAGAATTAAAATGTAAATGGAAAAAAATGTAAATGGACTGAACACCCCCAATTAAAAGGCAGAGATAGTCAGACTGGATTAAAAAAGCAAGACTCAAATATATGATGTCTACAAGAAACCGACTTTAAATGCAGATAGTCCTTGCTTTGCATAATTTTAACTGAGATTAAATCTCTGTCACTAATGAACAGTACAAAGCAACATCTTCCTGTATAAAGTCAGAGGTTAAAAGTCATAGGATGGAGGAAGATAACATGCAAACATTAATCACAGGAAAACTCAAATGGCTATGTCAATATCAGGCAAAGTAGACTTCTGAACAGGGAATACTATCAGGGATACAGAGGGGACAGTTCATAATGATAAAGGTGTCAATTCATCAAGAGCAAACAATAACATCCAATAACAGAACTTCAATAAACATGCAACAAAAACGAACAGAAGTGAAAGGAGAAAAAGACAAATCCACCATTAAACTTGAAGACTTTAACACTCTGCTCTCAGCAAATGAAGAGCAATTAGACATCAAATGAGCAGGGATATAGAAGACCTGAATAACGCTTGCCACCAATCAACTCAAACTGAAAGAACACTCAACCCAGGACACATTCTTTTCAAGTTCACATAATTATTCCTCATGTGTTGGGCCATAAAACAAGTTTCAATAAATTGAAAACAATGAAAGCACACAGAGTGTGTTCTCTGACTGCAACAGAATTAAATTAAAACCAATAACAACAACAAAAATCTATTTAGAAAACCTCCAAATGTTTGGAAACTAAACATACTTCTAAATAGTTATGGGTCAAAGAAAAAAAAAATCACATGAGAAATTAGAAAATGTTTAGAAATAAAATATTTTTTAAAATTGCGTCAAATTTGTGGGGTGCAGTGAAAGTAACATGTGAAGGCAAATTTATAGCTTTAAATGCTTACATTAATGAATGGAGTAAAGTCTAAAATCAGTTCTCTAAGTTTCCACGGTAAGAAACTAGATACTGAGGAAGGAGGAACTATAAGAATGAAAATTAGAATTAGAAATGGATAAATAATAGAGAAAAATCAACAAAGTCAGAAGTTGGTTCCTTGAAAAGATTTACAAAATTGATGAAAACTAGCAAGACTGATAAAGTAAAAAGACAATTACTAATATCAGGAATAAAAGAGAGGACATCACTACAAATCCTACAGATTACACAAGAGAATATTATATGAACAATATTACCAAAAAATTCAAATTTGGGAATATATTAAAGAGGTAATACATCATGACCAAGTAGATTTTATCCCAAGAATACAAGGTTGTTTTGACATTTGAAAATCAATGTATTTCACTATATTAACAGATTAAATGAAAAAACACTATATGATCAGTTAAAAATTTAAAAGTTTTAAGTTAGGAATCCACCTCCCTGCCACCCTGAATGGTTATTCTATATTTTTTATTACTATCTCTTAAAAGCTAATATTATACAAAGACATTTATTTTAGAAGGTGGGAGACTAGGTTCAATTACCTGGACACAGCTGTGGTAATCCAATCATATCCTTCAAACCCCTCAACACTCAAGAGTTTTCTACCAAATACAGACTCAGGTGCCGGACTGTTAGGTTCAAGTTCTAGTTCTATCGCTTATTAGTTGTGTGAACAGCACAAGCTATTTATCTCTGCCCAAATTTCCTCATCTATAGAGTGGAGATAAATAATGATACCTACTTCATGAGGTTGTTGCAATAATTAAATGAGTAAAGTACATAAAACTGTGCCTGGCACACAGTATTATCTAAGAGTTTGCTATGATAACAGTGGTGATGATGTGCCTTCAAAGTGGTGGAAAAAAAGAAAATGAGAAATATGATCATGAAAGACTGGAGCTAAGAACTCCTAAAGTAGTTTGTTGAGTTCAAAATTATGGGACTAAAACAAAAACAAAAAACAAACGAACAAAAACTATGGGAATAATAATCAAAGGAAAGAAAAAGAAAAGCCATGGCACTACTTTCTTTTATTCCCTCCCCTTTCAAGTACTGATTACCCAACTCCAATCCAGGTACAGCTAAACCAAATGAATCAGAGATTATGCTGTCAATTTTCTGCTAAGGAATGAGGAATTGGGACTATTTATATTTCTCTCTTTCTTGAGGTTTACGCTGTTTCCCAGTCTAACAACGTATCTTGATCTAATATTCATCAATTCAAATAAATTTTAAATCTCCTCCATTCAATTCTTTCAAACTTTAATTACTCTTTTTTTGGTTTACGGCCTTTGAATCAGTTTTCAATTTGGAGGTCTTCCAGTCACATAACCAAAGCAGTTTGAAGACAGCTAAGCTGTCAGAGATTATATTGTCAACTTCTTTTGTTGTTGTTACATATCCCCCCCTTTCTGCTTGCTCTTGCTGTGTGTTCATTTTTTGTGTTCTTCTATGTCTGCTTTGTCTCCCCCCGCTGTGGCGACGCACCCAGTCAGCTCACTGTGCAGGCGGCTTGCCCGGGTCTGCTTCCGTTCCCGGGTGGCTTTTTGTCCGTTCGCAGGTGGCTTTTGCTCCGTTCGCAGGTGGCTCGCCCTGCCCGTGGCGGCTTTGCCCTGCCCGTGGTGGCTTTTTGCCCTGCCCACGGCGGCTCTGCCCCGCCCACGGCAGTTTTGCCTTCTCAGGTGGTCTGCCCGCTCAGAGAGGTCCCTGGGAACCAAACCCGGGGCCTCTCATGCGGTGTACCGGTGCCTTTTTCCACTGGGCTACAGCCGGCCCCTATTGTCAACTTCTGGGAGTTGTAAAACTGAGCTCAAATTCTAATATGGTAAAACAAAAAGCTAAGATCCAAAAACAAGGACAGATATCAAACCAATTCATTTGGAAATACTACTCACTACAATTTTCTTTCCCATTTATATCTCAATGATAGTGAGAGTCCCAGAAAAGAGCCTCTTCCTATGCTTCAGATTTTCTTGTGTCAACATCCCAACCCACAGCCCAGAACTAATAACAATGAAGGCTAGAAACTTGCTAGTGACTTGAATGGCTTAAAGCTGAACTCAAACTATACAATACAATCCTTAAGATATAGGGCTTCCTCTTTAAAGCAGGTCATTTTTATGTCAAAATTCATTCATACAAAATCAAATGTATCTTTGTATAAAAGATAAGGCTACGCATTACTGTGCAGTAAGACAGCAAATACCACATAAAGAAAGACTATAATGGAAAGCTATATAGTTGGCTTCTTTAGACTTTAAACTGAGGTTTTATATATCAGCTCTGACATATACTAGGCTTTACAAACATATCCTGTCCAAGTTTAAGATTCTAAGGGGTGTGATCTCAAAGATCCCTTCCAGCTTCCTTTCTTCCTTCTTATTTAAAAATGGTGACAGCCTCAAAATGAGTATTTGATTATAAAACTATTAAAGATTACATCTGAAGAGAGAGAAGAAAGCACTGGTGCAGACTGCTTTTAAGGGATTCAGTAATCTAGTGATAGCTTTCTTTCCTATCACCTTTTCTAAGTATAACGGATAAGCAGAAAATTTAATATGTGTTCAAAGAATAACTCCACCTTCACATCAGTGTATAGGAAACAAGAGTAAGAAAGAAATACTGTTTTTCTTAAAACAAAAAAATAAATAAATAAAGGCAACCATCTGTCAAGAATAATAATCTGATAAAACTAAAGCAGTTTGTATTTCAAAATTCAAGTACCTTTTAACAAGCTGCTATCGTAAGCCAAGGCCTATTTAAAAAATTCCCATGTTAGAGATATATTTCAGCATCATCTTTCATATGAAAGCCCCACTCTTCGTCATTAATATGCCCAACCACAAACACTGATTATCCACGGCCTAGTTAATACTAAAAGTGCTGCCATTGCCATCCAATTGCAATTAAATCTTCTCTTCATTCTTTCTCTCTCTATATATATATACCCTGAGACCCCGTATTCTTATCCTCATTACAGCTCCTACTTTGATTATACATCTTGTCCTGAAATATATCTACATGAATTCTCTCACTGCAGACAAGCCTAAATAAAATTACCAGGCAGAGTCAGAATTCCACAGCAGTCAAATACAGGTATATTCACTAAACACACTGAATTACTAATATTCACCTAGGACTAAGAATGGCCACACTGCACCATATCAATAGCCTATTCATGGCTTTTTTAGGTGGCCCTAAGAGAGGTGCTGTCGGAGATTAACCTCATTTATCATAACAAATCTCAAAATAAAGCCCCATGAATTATCATCTGTAACATCATCTTTAAAGTTAAGACATGCATCCTGAACATTGCTGACTTCTCAGAAAGACTCTGGAAAGAACTCCATTTCTTCTAATACCTAGACTAATGCAAACAAAAGTACAGGGTTGTCATAGTCTCCAAATGAGAGCATTTAGGTAAATACACTCTGTAAAGAGCACTGCACTATACTATGTTAAAGGAATTCTATCATCATCTTTGTCATAAAGGACCTCTACCTACCTACCAAAGGTGCTAGACACATTAAGACAAAGGTTCTCAAGAGCTGAGGGAAGACTCTTCGCTATATCTTTTTTTTTTTTTTTAATATTTTTAAGCCTTTTATTTTTGTGTAGTATACATGAGACAACTTTGTGTGTGTGTGTGTGTGTGTGTGTGTGTGTGTGTGTGTGTGTGTGTGTGTGTGGTACTGGGACCGGGGAATGAACCCTGGACTTTACATGTGAGAAGCCGTCATTCAACCACTGAGCCACATCAGCTCCCTTTTTCTATATCTTTGATTCTTTCAGTCCACTGGTAACTATTTTCTCTTTTCCTTCTAGTCTCTTATCGACACTGTATTATTTTTGCCTTTTTCTCCTGGAGTAGCAAGAAATGTTAATATAGCATAAAGGAAAGCTGAAAAAGTAGGAAGGAATATTTCTCCCACTTTTCCAGCTTTCCTTTATGCCATGTTAACTTTACTTCTGGATCAAATGAAAAAGTTAATTTGAAGATCAAATAAAGAATGTAAAGCCTGGATGCCACTGATACATACAGTAGACATCAAAGATGAAAGCAACAAAATAAAACACAACAAGCATAATTCTACCAACTGAAGCTACAACTTACCTTCTGGCTCGCTCTCTGACCCGGAAAGACTTCCATAGTTGCTCATTAGTGAGCACAGGGCTGGAGTCACTTCCTTGGGTACGACAGTACTTTGTGGTTTCTCCTCCTTATCAGACTCTGAAATAAAAGGGAAAAGCATCTAAGATTAAAACACTGTAACTAAAAACATCTGCCACCATAAAAAGAAAGCTGACAGCAATCCCTCACCATTGCTTCATTATTTAAAAAGCAACAAAAAGGAAAATCATTCCCGTAATTTTCTCAAAAAGCTAATACCAGGAGACCTAAAAAAATTCCCCTTGGTTTCAGTCTTCATGGTCAGAGAAGTATATTTGCCTAAAGAGGAGAAAAAAGGGCAAATGGAAACCATGTACAATTCAGATACTTACCATGCCTCACAGGTTATGGAATTTGGGCCTCCTCTAAATTAACTTAATTACACAGCCTTTGTTATTAATTTACAGGGAGTGGGAAGGCCAGAAATATATTTAACTTCATTGGATTAGGATCACTGACTCTGAAAATTAGACTTAGGGATAAATAAAATATTAAAAATATTCATGCTTTTTGTTGCTTTTAAGACTGGTTTTAAGGAAACAAATAATATTTAGCATTTCTATACATAATCGGCTTAGCCAAAGAGTTATGCTGAAATGAATCCACCCAAAGTTTTTATTATTCAGAACTTCTAAGAACATAAGTACCCAAGCCAAGCATGAGGTATAAGTTTTAAAGAGCCTGCCAAGCTAAAGTGTTTGATCAGAGCCGAGCAAGCCTTGCTGTAGCCCCAGGACATTACCTATTACATTTGTTTTTGGCAGCTCTAGAAATGTATTAAATCTACTCTAGACAAGCAATAAAAATAAAGCTTGAATGAAGAATGAAGACAATAAGTAACTTGTCTATTTAATGAACCAACTCAACCCACAACCAATATGAAATGTTTCAAGATGGCATTTAATATTCACCAAGTCAGACTAAGCGAAACCAAAACATGGGGGTCTCTACTTTTATGTGACTGCTGAGCTACTACCTTCTGATGGAAGAAGGTAAATCCTCTCTCCTCCAACTACCCACAATCTCATCCCCCAAGACTATTCCTTGTCAAAATTTAAGTTAAAATTTCTCCTGGATTAATAAAGGGAAAGGAAAATATGTAGTTTTATATATGTAAGTTACTAGTGGATTAAACAAACATTGACCACAAAATTTGTTTCCACTGTTAGAATGATCATAGGCCAAAGTGTAGTATTTCCTTCCAGGTTCTAAAGAGAGGATACCAAAAAGTACATTAATGATTCAATATTATGCTCTTTAAAAGCATGATCTTGTTTTATCCTGACGAAGTATCACTTTCACTATTAATTACACATGATGAAACCAAGATTCAGGGAGTGCAACTTTTCCTTCAAGTAACATGACTATAAAACAGTTCAGTCCAAATTTAAGTCCTAGTTTATCTAACTCCAAATCCTAATTCTTAACCAGTGGGCTAGACTGCCTCCTACAGGTATATAAAGTCCTCTTACTAAAATGAAGGCATCCTGTCAAAATGCCTCTATGTCAACTATACTGATGAATTACAAATTTACATCTCCAGTCTTTGCTCTTCCCCTAAACTCCAGGATAATCTTTTCAACTGCCTGTTCAACATTTCTACTTAGATGTCAGACAGGCATCTCAAATGTCATACGTCCCAAAACAAACACTTGAGTTCTACTCCAAACATGTCCTCCAATTTTCTCCATATCAATAGAAGGCAATTCTTTCCTCCTAAAGGTTAGGCCAAAAACCAAGCAACCACCCTTGATTCTTTTCTTTCTCTCATATACCAAATCCAATCTATCAACAAACGCTGTCAACTGAACTTTGAAAATATATACAGGATCATACTCCTCATGACTTCATGAATAATTCCAACAGCCTTCTGAAAGATTTCCTTGCTACAACTCTGCTCACCCCTCTCTACAGTCTAATCTCTACTTAAACTCATTAATCAGAACACATCACCTCTCTGCTCAAGCTCAGAGTAAAATCCCAAGTCCTTTCCTAGCCAAAAAGGCCCTCCACTTGCTCTCAACTATATCCCACCACTCACTTTCTTCCTTGCTTATTGCACTCTTAACTTTAACACATGAAGCATGCTCTTCCTTTGGGGTGCTGGTACTTGCTGTTCTCTCTGCTAGAAAGCCAGTCTGTTCAGTTACTGAGACACCCTCATTTTATTCAGATTTCTGTTTAAAAGTTACCTTGTCAGAGAGTTTGTCACCGATCACCCTATATAAAAGAGCTCTTTTCCAGCCACCATTCCCTATCCCTTTACCTATCTTTACTCTTCATAATACTTAGATCAATCCAATATACCATATATTTGGTTACTACCTCCCCAGATATATAAGCTACAAAAAGAGAATGGGTATTGCTCTGTTCACAGCTATGTCCTCAGAGCATAGAACAATACTCAGCACATTTTAAGTGCTCAACAAATATTTAAAGAACAAATTGTTGCAGGAATGAGTAAAGACAAGTTCAAAAAGGTTAACTGGCACAGAATCACAGAGCTAGTAAAAGGTGGAGTCAGGATGAGAACATTGTTCTGTCTGGATCCAAAGCTCATTCTTTTCTTTTTTTTTTAATAACATGATTTCAATTTTACTAGAAAATCATGTACATGTGCACAGGAAAAATACTGGAAGGATATATGTCAAAATGAGGTCAGTGACTGTTGGTTAAGAACGTCGGTTGTTTTTTATTTTGTGCTTTTTTCCCCCAAACTGGAGGACAGTGTTCCTCACAATCCAATTCAAGAAGCAGAGGGTAAGGTTTTAATTAGCCTAATGCATTGGATCTTTACCCTCCTCTTTTTTTTTCTTTTAAAACTTTGTATTTTGAAGTAGTGTTAGATTTACAGGAAAGTTGCACAAACAGTAGAGAGAGTATCCATATACTCTTCATCCAGCTACATTTCTCACAACTAAGAAACCAGCAGTACTGTCTAAACTACAGTCTGTAATGTCCCCAGTTTTCCCACTAATGTCCTTTTACGATCCAATCCAGGATACCAAATTGCCTTTACTCATCATGGCTCCTTAGTATCCTCCAATTTGCGAGTTTCAGTCTTCCCTTGTCTTTCACAACCTTGACATTATGAAGATTATTGGTCAGGGATTTACAGACCATCCCTCCTTTTGGGTTTGTCTGATGTTTCCTCATGAGGAAACTGCGGCTATGGATTTGGGGGAAGAATACCAGGGGCACTGTGCCCTTCTCATCACATCATACCGGGAGTATGCCACCAGCATGACTTATTACTGATGATGTCATCCTCCATCACTTGGTAGCCTGCCTGCTTTCCACTATGAACTTATTCCTGGAAGGAAGCCACTAAGTCCAGCCCACACTCAAGGGGAAGAGTATTGAAGAATTTTGGACAAATGTTAAAACCACTACCCTGATTAATAAATATTTAAGGTTATGCAAATATCCTGTTTCACCTTAAAGTTTCACCTCTAATTTTAGCATGCCCTACTGGAACTTACCCAAAACAATTATTATAAGTGGTATTCTAATAATGACTTTCTATTTCCCTCATTTCTTCTGTATTTATTAATTGGAATTCTTCTGTAGGGAAAATTTGTCCCTCCTCCTCCGTATTTTTTTATTCAAGCATTTGTTTACATCAGTTTGGACTTATCCATGACGATTTTATATATTATTTACTTATTATATATTGTCTGTATTTCTACTTTTCTTATATTTGTACTTACTTCTATCATATTTATATTTATTTTATTCTTTGGGTTATAATGTATTGTTATTTATTTTGTTGCCCAAACTGTTCCAGTTCAAGGTATCCCCTGTATCGTTCTGATATGCCCCATCCTTATATGATCTTTATCATTTTGTGTGTGTGTGTGTGTGTTTTTAAACACTGTCTTACTTACTGGTATTGTAAGATAATCTTTGGTTTTTCTCTTCTCCACTCCTAGAATCAGCCATTTCTCCATGGAGTCTTGGTTCCTTTTATTAGAGAACAAGATCTGGGTGCTAGGTGCACTCACTGCTTGGCGTATCATAAAGACACATTTTTTTAAAACACTCTACTAGATTCTCTCCCCAAAGGATAAAGTTAGGAGTTCACACAAATGAACAACTCTTTCCCCATCAGTTATATTTTTAAGGGGCCCATCATATGTAATAACCATCTGAAAAGAGATACCTTCCTTTTGGCACTGTCAAAATGTCCTCTACAATGACTTTTTTTTTTTTTAAGGAGATACCAGGGATTGAACCTGGGACTTTGTACATGGGAAGCAGGCGCTCAATCTCTGAGCTACATACGCTCCCCTACAATGACTTCCAACAAGGCCATTCCCAAAGTCCCTGGGATCTACCCAGCAGTTCTAACATTGGCATGTTTAGCAGCTGTACTGGAAAGACTATGCCAAAACAATGGACCGGCTAAAAATAATACTCAAGAAACTTCACTTTTTCATAAAAGCAGTTAAATCATTAATCTCTCAATACTAAAAATACCAGTATAGAAATAGTAGTAACAAAAATGACAAAAGCAAACTTTAAAATGATTCTAAATTGTGATGGTTAGGTTCATGTGTCAACTTGGCCAGGTAATGGTGCCCCATAGTTTGGTCAAACAAGCACTGGCCTGTTACTGTGGGGACATTTTGTGTACTTAAATCATTAGTGAGTTGATTGCATCTATGGCTGATTACATCTACCTTCAACTGAGGTGACTGTCTTCAGCAATGAGAAACATCTTATCCAATCAGTTGAAGGCCTTAAAAGGAAAAGTGGTGGTTTCAGCAGTCAGAAGAGAGAGAATTCCCATTGCTACTTCAGCCAGCCAGCTCCTCCAGGGAATTCACCAAGGACCTTCATTGGAGTTCCTGGCCTGCAGCCTGCCCTTTGGAATTTGGATTTGTGCACCCCCATGGTCGCATGAGACAATCTTACAAAAATCTCATACTATTTACAGATATCTACAGTAGGTTCCGTTTCCCTAGAGAACCCTATGACATAAATGTCTCAAAAATCCTCTCACTGGTAAAACTTTAGGGACACTTTTCTTAGGGTAAACCCCACCTCTCTCATACACCATGATCCCACCAACTAAAAAAATACTATCATAATCTAAAATTGATCACTAGATTGAGTTTCTTGAAGGCAGGGAAAGACTGGGTATTTTCTTTGAATCCCCAGCATTTCCCTGAATTACACTGATGGGCAAGCAAACTGTAGGTCCTTACTAAGTCCCTACTGAAATGAAAATTTAAAAAAAGAAAAACAAACAAACCACATCGTCCTTTGAATGTCTTGTTCAATTCTAAACACTATGGGTAAAGCTTCCCACCTGAATTCAACTTATTTCTTTAACTCCCCCACCCCCATCCTTCTACTATTTCCTATTGCCTTTTTTGGAGTATAGTCCCAAGAGGATTTACAAATTAAATCTCCTAAAGAAAATACTATACAATTTAAAAGTCACTTAAAAAAAAAAAAAAAGGGAACTTTCCTTTAGAATTTCCAACTCTCAAAGACAGACAATGAGCATTCATGATGGCTGATGTGCTGTGTCCAGTTTATTTTCTTACTTGAACCTTTTAAATAGCACGTCATTGCACAGTTAGACTGATTCTGGTGTTCTATGACAACAGCCATAAAGATATTACAACAAATGACTATCAGATTGAGTTCTCTTTGTTTTCTAGATGCTGAGGCACTTAGTCACAGGTGCTCCAACACCACATTACTGACAAGCTGCTTTCTTTCTAGCTCAAACAGGAGACCTACTGCTTAAGTTCACAGGCTAGGAAAGCCGTAAAATATGTTGTATAATTTATTTACACAACAATAGCAACAAAATTAACTGTGTCTAAACTAATAGGATTGTACCAATTTGGCATTATTTATGAATTCCAAAAATAAATAATGGATTCTGCTTGTAAACTGGTCAGATCCTCTGGGTGTGATTAAATTATGATTAGGGCTTTGATTGGGCCACGTCAGTAGGACCATGAGGGGTGGGCCAGGACAGAGAGATAAAACTACATGGCAGAGCAGAGGAGTTAGCTGGAGTTTTGATGTTGGAGTTCTGATGCGGAGTTTTAATGCTGTAGGCCAGGGAAGTAAGCACACAGAGGAACTTGGTCATAAGGAAGGAGAGAAGGCCCCTGGAAAAGAGACAAACCATTCACCTGATAGTCTACAGCTGGCCTTGTAGAGAGAAGCAAACTTGAGCCCAGAGAGAAGCAAGCCCCGGGGAGAGAGGAACCCAGGAAGCCTGAACTCTTGGCAGATGTTGGCAGCCATCTCGCTCCAACACGTGGCAACAAACTTTGGTGAGGGAAGTAATTTATGCTTTATGGCCTGGTAACTGTAAGCCTCTACGCCAAATAAATACCTTTTATAAAAACCAACTGATTTCTGGTATTTTGCACCAGCAACCCTTTGGCTGACTAATACAAAGATACAAAAAAAAAAAATTTAATTGAATAAATTACCAGTTAGAAGAATATACAAAGAAATAAAAAAACATCGCCACTAAGGGAACCTTGTAGTAACAAATCATACTCAACACTGATAAATTAGAAGACTTCAAATTACATGCTTTCCCTTGGAAAGAGTATCATTTGCCCCTTCAAAACACTTGCACAATTACTGAGAGTACACCTACCTCAAACTACAATCTTAGACAATGATTTTTCTAAACATGATCTGAGGTTATAAAGATTCTCTACAACTGCTCTCTTGTCTAAAATGTGAGTGCCGACGTCTGAGTTAAGTTCTGACCCAGAAAAAAAAAAGGCAAAAAAAAAAAAAAAAAAAAAGGAGGACTTGGGGATCTTCATTTTTAAAGTGAAATTAGTGATGAAAAAGTCTTAAGTGACATGAGAGATCAATGAGCCAAACTACCACCATGCTACCATGCCAGTAACAACCTGAAAAATAAGCACAACTAGATTCTAGGGTCTGCCAGCTCAGGCCCACGGTAAGGGAAGCTGTCTTTAATCAAGTGGAAGATTGATAAAGGAGTGCAGATGTTGAGAACATTTGATGGCATGGGGAAAAATGGTACATATGGCTTTCTATTAGAACCCATGGTCTATACACTCACTGATTTTGTAAATGTGAATGGCCAGAGAAATTCCCAGGTAAAGGATAACATGATTTTAAATTGAAATGTTCCTATGAAATTAAGCTACCAGAATTCGACCATTGGCATTTTGATTTCCTTGGAGAACAATATTCTAAAAATTTCCATAGGAACTGAGGTGGTGCAGGTGACAGAATGCCTCTCTCCCACATCGGAGGTTCCCAGGATCGAATCCTGGTGAAGACAGGAGGAGAAGGATGAGAGGAGAGGGCAGGAACCAGACGCAGAGAGTTGCCCAACAGATGGACACATGGACACAAAACAGCAAAAATGTCGGGGGGGGGGGGTGGCAGCTAAAATGGATAAAAAAATAAATAAAAATAAAAAAAAAATTCCATTATGAATTTATAGCTTGCATAGTAAGATTTTTATATTCAAGACATGTTCCCTTCTTGGACCCTCACTATAGGTAAAGGTGTAAACATACAAGCCAAAACAAAATTACTTTAAGCTTTCTTGTTCAGTTGAATGAATGCTTTCTACCAAAGAGGATGAAAAGTATTTACTATTGTTTCTCACATCTGAAGTGTCTGCTGAAGTTCTAGATAGAGACATAAATAGAAGCAAAATACAACCATCTTTTATTTGATGTTTCCCTAGATGGACAGACACTGAAATACTTCTTTAAAAAGAGAAAACAGACTTCACTACCTATCAAAGCTAATATAACAAAAATAAAATAACAAAGCCTATTCAGTGTTACAAAGTCCTTCAAATGTTCCTTTAGAGTATTGCATAAAGAATTACATAATTTTTAAACTGTTAACTTACTGATGATAATGGTACCCTTTCACATTTGTATTTTAAGTATTTTAATGAAATAAAAGTTATATTTGGGGACATATGGTATTTTATCACTAAGGTCACACATTATAAATCTGAAGAAGTATGTGGGCTCTCTTTAAAATTGTTTGAATGGGGGGGAAAAAAATCAGTGCCCAATTCAGGAGGACTGGTCCAAAATGCCATCTGCCATTTCCTTTCCATCTGCAAGGATAAGAAGCCATCTTTTCTAAACTTCCTCCCACCTCTTAAATATCCCAGACCTAGGCAATTTTTTTTTCCCTAGATAAAGTCAGAGTCTACATTTAGAGGAGGTGTAGCATACTCATTAAGAGCTTAAACTGTGGAGTCAGATTCTGAAATTCAAATTCTGGTTTACACCTATCAGTATAACCCAAGTCCTTATTTCTAAAATGCAAATAGAACAGTAACTATGAACAAAGTTGTTATGAGGAAGAGTTACTCTATGCAAAGCATTTAGAGCCCAGTAAGAACTGTACTCAAGTATGTTGGTATTAAGAAGTTTATTATCGTTCTTATTAAATATTATTTTATACTTAGCCCAACATTTTCTCATGCCAAGATCCTTTTCATCCTAATTTGGTCAATGAATTAGTTAACCAATTTTACCTCCCACTCCCACCCCCAAATTCTAGCCCTCCACAGTTGCAATAACTTGTCTAAACAGACCCTGCTGGCAAGTCATTGACTAGAGTATAACATCAATCCACAAAGCTTAATAATACTGACTTCCACTGCTTCATAG
>PVKH010000247.1:24660-42754 GCA_004027955.1 Chaetophractus vellerosus
AAGTATTATTCTATTTTTAGCTTACCAGAATCACTGTTTGCCAAAGCACCAAGGGGATCTGCATTTGCCTGAGGTGGACCTTCAGGTTTTGAGTCACACATGAGGCTGCTTGATCCAACAGTTGTTTTATGAGCAGCACGGTCATTTTTCCATTTGTGGTGTTTGCCAGGACTTCTGATCTTTGCCATCTGTGAATGTCTGGACATCCCTTTCATCTTGCTGGAATAAGAAAACACAATTCTTAATATAAAGGGCACTGACCTTTCAAGAAAAAATCAGAAAAAGTCTACTGAATGGAAAAGAAACCTAGCTGTCAAAGCAATCATTTGTGGCATAGGCCAGAATAAAATGAGTTCAATGGCTTACAAATGCAGAGAGCTCTAAGCTAGAACTTTGAGAAGCTAACACCATAAAATACCATACTTTATCAATTCTAAGATGCATATTTGATCCCCAACCTTAACCCCTCTGAAATTGGGCTATGTTGTATAATCAACAGCATGTCAACTTAACCAGCAGCCTTCTTTCATTCCTAGCACACAAAAGAATAAAGAAACAAAACTGTTTCTTAAAGTTTACGAAGTACATTAACTCTTGTCTACTCATTTTTAAGGAATCTTAAAGTTTGTGAGGGGCCAGCTGTAGCCCAGTGGATAGGGTGCCGGTACACCACATGGGAGGCCCCAGGTTCGGTTCCCGGGGACCTCTCCAGGCAGGCAGACCACCCTGAGGGGGCAAAGCCGCCGTGGGCAGGGCAAAAAAGCCGCCACAGGTAGGGCAAAGCCACCACAGGCAGGGCAAGTCACCCGCGAAACGGAGCCGAGCTGCCCATGGGGAAAAAAAAAAAATGGAGCCGAGCCACCCGCGAAAGGGAACATAGCCGCCCAAGAGCGGGGCAAGCCACCAACGTGGTGTGCTCACTCGGTGCGTCCCCGCAATGGGGGGAGACAAAAAAGCAGACATAGAAGAACACACAGCAAGAGCAAGCAGAAAAGGGGGGATATGCAACAACAACAACAAAAAAATAAAGTTTGTGAGGCATTTACAAATTACTGCCTTGTTTGACCTTCCTGACAACACTCTGAAAAGCATTAGACAGGTAGTATTCTCTTTATTTTACAGGAAGATAAACTTAAAGATCAGAGACTTAGCGATCTAAAGGATCTACAGGAAGACAGACCTAAAGATCAAAAAACCCAGCTAGTGCAAACCAAGTGTCCTCTCAACCTCTACAACTCTTCTGAAAGTGGTTATTTCTGTTCAAAATAAAAAGTACTTATGTGAGCATCTTCTAATCTAAACTATGTGTAGAATAAAAAAGACCATTTTGAAAAAAAAAAGTTCATTATACACATTGTCAGTAGGGGCAAAGTTTTCACAAAAATATTTATGGGGAAGCAAATGTGGCTCAAGCGAGAGTGCCTGCTTTCCACATGGGAGGTACAGGGTTCGATCCCACGTGCCTCCTAAAAACAAAAGCAAAGCAAACAAATGAAACAACCAACTCAGGGAATGCCAGCTTCTCACATATGAGGTCCTGGGTTCAATCCCCAGCCTCGGTACTGCAAAAAAAAATTGAAAAAACAACTTATGATTTTTTCCATTTTGCTATTTATCAGGCAAAACAATTTTTTTCATTAATAATGGAGGTTGTGGTTAGGAGTATTTGCCAATTATTAGCCATGTCCCTTAGACATAATTAATATCTCTAGGCATGTTTCCTCCCTTATTTGTAGAATAGGAATAATCTATCACAGGGACATAGAGAAAATTAAGTGAGAAATATAAAATAAATTGTATTGCCTTTAAGAGCCACCAATAAGTGGTAGTTATTACCATAACATTTTCTAAATAATTTATTAAGCCAACAAATTCAGTTAATGATTTTGGGATCACCATGAATTAATATCATATATCAAGTATCTCATTCTACCCTATATTTTTAATATAACTTTCCTATACTCTAAAACATCTCTGAAAATAAAGTAAAAAGAAAATCTCACTCTAAAAAATCATATATATACACACATATATATATATATGTGTGTATATATATATTCCAAACTTTGCAGAAAATCATGGATCAATTTCCGATCCATCAGATGTCAGGCTAAGAACTCAAGAGTGTCACAGCAGACAAGACACTGATATAAAACAGGTATAGTGTCTGACCCTCCATCCCCACAAGAATAATGAAGGGATGCTAATTTCCTTGGCCTCCCTGTGCCTGCTCCTATAGGATCTGACCACAGCTGGCTTAAATAATGAGCTCAAATGAGCTTTAATTGGTGTGATCAATAAGATTTCACTAAGGAAGTGGTATCTTTTCTTTGCACTCTGCCCCATCTCTGAAGAAGTAGCTCTATTAAACTGTTTCTTGACAATCATTTGAAAGGAGAGGTTTATTTCATCAACATATAAAAAGATTTATTTAAAAATATAGTAAAAATGTGGCTATATAGAGATTAATAATTACAACTAATCTAATAAAGGGAGAAAGAGAATATTAAAAAAAAAAATACTCAGGGGGCCGGCTCGATAGCCCAGTGGATAGGGCGCCAGCATACCACATGGGAGGCCCCGGGTTCGATTCCTGGGGACCTCTCCTAGCGGGCAGACCGCCTTGAGAATGGCAAGCCGCCATGGGCGGGCCGGAGCCGCCGTGGGCAGGGCAAGAAGCTGCCACGGACAGGGCAGGTCGCCCGCGGATGGAGCGCAGCCAGCCACCCGCGAACTGAATCAAGCGCCGGCTGTGAACGGATGCAGAGACCGCCCACAAGCGGGGAAAGCCGCGCCTGCGCAGTGACCACTCTCGGCGCGTCGCCGCAGTGGGGGGGAGATATGTAATAAAATAAATAAATCTTTAAAAAAAAAAATACTCAGGTAATCCAAAAGAAGGCAAGAAAGGAAACAAAAAATAAATTGGACAAATTTAACAAAATAGGATGACTGTAGATTAAAAATCCAACTATTTTAGTAATTACATTAAACATAAATGAACTAAACACTAACTAAAAAGAATGATTTTCTGCCTGCAGTATTTAAAACAATACCAAACTATGTAAACTACAAAAGAGACACTTAAAATACACAGACACAAAATGTTTAAAAGGAAAAGGATGGAAAATAATATACCATGCAAACACCAAACAAAAGTAACCTGGTGTAACAATATTACTATCAGTCAAAGTAGATGATAAAGCAAGAAGTGTAATAAATATGAGTCTTTTTTTAAAAATATATTTTTATTAGAGAAGTTATGAACTTATAGAACAATCATGCAAATGTGCAGAATTCCCATGCAACATCCCTCCACCAACACATAACATTGTTGTGGAGTATTTGTGGATTATAGATAACATCATCAGACTATTACCACAAAATTAGGTCTATAGTATACATTTGATATATTTTTTCCATTCCCCTCTAATAAATAGGGATATTTCTTAATGAAACTGGAAGATATAACAGTCCTAAACATGCATGCATCTGATAACATGACTTTAAAACATAGAAAGCAAAAATTATTAACTATCTCAAATTCACAGTTGAAGATTTTAAACACACCTTCTTAATAATTATTACAGGGAGCGGGTGTGGCTCAAGTAGTTGAGTGCCCACCTCCCATATGGAGGTCCCGGGTTCGGCCCCCGGTGCCTCCTAAAAAAACAACAACAACAAGAAGCAAACAAATGGAAAAACCCAACTCAGGGGAGCCGTTATGGCTCAGCGGTTGAGCACTGACTTTCCACATACAAGGTCCAAGGTTCAATCCCCGGCCTTAGTACCTCAAAAGAAAAAATTGTTGAAGATATTTAATGAAAAATAAGACATTGCATTAAAGGGATTAGTGAATTTATAGGCATAGCAATAGAAACTATACAAAATGAGATGCAGAGAAAAAAAAATTTAATGAAAAGATCATCCGTGAGCTATGGCACAACTTCAAGGTGCCTAAAACACATGTGAACTGGAGACTCTGAAAGGCAGAGGGATACAGAGAAAAAGTATTCAGAGAAATGGTTGCCAAAAACTTTCTAAATTTCATAAAAACTATAAACCCAAAGATGCAAGAAGCTAAAGAAAAATGAAGAAAACTATACTAAGGCATATCACAGTCAAATTGCTCTAAACCAGTGATAAACAGAAAATCTTAAAAGGAGCCACAGAAAAATGCGTTTTATGTTATATTTGTTATAGTTAGAGGAACAAAGGCAATGATAACAACATTATTTTTTTTGGAAACAATGCAAATAAGATGACAGTGAAACAAGATCTTTAAATGGAAAGATGGGTCTAAACAAAAGAAGAAGATCCCCAGACACGGTAACTACACAAGCATCAGAGTCTAGATCAGCCTTCAACCAGCCAACCTCTGGTGGTGCCTGGGCCTGGTTAAAATCAGCAGATATGCCTAAGAGACACCCAGCTGATCCCAGATGTCTGAACAATAAACATCTACTGCTAAATGGCATAAAAACAGAAAGATAAAAAACACCCATGAAGACAGTAAAAAGGCAAAGCAAAATTGGGAGAATATATTTGCAATACAAAACTCCAATCAAAAAAGGACTTGTATCTAATATGCACAAGCAACTCCTAAAAATCAAGGAAACAACCCAATTAAAAATGGTCAGACTTGGAGCGTCTCACCCTGTGTACTATCTTGGGTATGTACGATCTCCTTTCTTGTTTCTAAATAAACTCTTGTTACTGGTCTCATAAAAAAGTCAGACTTGAAATGGCACATCACAAAAATAATAGCTAGTAAGCATATGAAAAGGCACTCAACACCATTAATAATGAGGGAAATGAAGTGCATACCCACAGAAAAGGATAAAATTAAAAGGTGTGACAATTTCAAGCACCGGTCAGGATACTGAGCAATTAGATGCAGAGTTAGTAGAAGTGCCAATTGGTTCAGCCACTTCGGAAAACTGTTTGGCTATACTATTACAGCTCAACATATGAATACCCTACAACACAGCAGATGTAAATGCCCAGTGTATTCATGTCCCAAAAAGACAAGTAGGAGAATGTTCATAGCGTTATTTACAGTAGCCCAAACTGGAAACATACAATCCAAATATCTATCAATGGATATATAGTCTCACAACTCAATTCTAAACAGCAACAAGAACAATTTACAACTGTACATAACAATATGGATGAATTCCACAAAATAATTTTCAGTCATAGATATCAGACACCAAAAGAAGATAGACTGTTTAATTCCATTATATGACATTCCAAGAACAAGCAAAATAAATATAAGATAGAAATCAGAAGGAAGGTAACCTTTGTGGGAAATATTGACTAGGGAAGGGTGTGAGGAAGCTTTGTGAGTGAAGAGCCTAATCGGTTCAATATCTTAATCTGTGTAGTGGCGACATGGGTACCTATATGTGAATGCGTGTGTAGGTAAAAATTCATTTAGTTGTACCTGTAAGATTTATATATTTTACTTATATTAAAAGTTACTTCAATAAAAAGTAAATAAAATGAAAAAAAAAATCTGAAAAAATCTATGAAGTTGAGGGAGTTGGAGGAAACAGGATGTTTCATTGCTGGTGAGAGAGTAAAGTGGTACAGCTTCTATGACAGGATGTTTGGTAGGCTCTATCAATATTAAAAATACATATATCTTTTGACCTAGCAATTCTGCTTCTAGGAATTCATCCTCAGAAATTTCTGCACAGGCACCTATGTAAAATGGTGTGTGCACAGGCAATAATAGCAAGAATTAGTAACAATTTAAATGTCCATCAACAGATTTGTGAAACAACAACAACATTGTGGCACATCCTTAAGTATGCACACATCTTACACATCTTTAAAGGATGCGGAATTTATTGTATATTAATATAGGACAATCTCCAAGTGTACTGTTTGTTTAAAAAAGCAAAATATAGAACAGTGTGTCAAAAAAGGGAAAACAAGACTATATCTATTCATGTATATGCAGTATCTCTGGAGGGAAGAAATGAGATTAAAAAGAACTCTTTAGCAGGGAGATTAAGAGAGAAAGGACTTTGTCACTGTATACCTTTTTGAAAGGCATATGAATATAAAGTATTACTTATGAAAAATATAATCAAAATGAAAAAGAAAGTTAAAAAGTAACAAAACAAAGATTCTGGAATTGAAGTCTAGAGATTTTAAGATCTTGGTGTATCCTCTTTTGTTTATTATTTTCAAGTATACTCAGTTAAAGCAAGCATTAAAAGAATGCAAACAATTTCAAAGAGCTTACCCATACTGTGTTGTTGTCAGTACTGCTCCTCTCTCTTCCTTTTCAAGTTTTAGTTTTTTCTTCCTTTCAATATTGGCCATAGTTGGGTAGTTTCTAGAAAATAACAAAAGTTAATTATAAAATAGAATTACTACATGACCTGGCAATCCCATGTCTAGGTAATATAACCAAAAAAAATGAAAGCAGGAACTCAAACAGAGATATTTGCACACTGATGTTCATAGCAGCATAATTCACAACTGCCAAAAGGTGGAAGCAATTCAAGTGTCCATCAACATATGAATGGCTAAACAAAAATAAATAAATAAATAAATAAAGGAACAGTATTCAACCATAAAAATGAACTTCTGATGCACGCGACAACATGGATGGACCCTGAAGACTCATGTCGAGTGAAACGACAGACACAAAAAGACAACTACTGTATATATAATCTCTCTTATATGAAATAAGCAGAGTATGCAAATTCATAAAACCAAAACTAAAATACAGACTACTGGGGCAGGAATGGGGAGTTAACGTTTAATTGTATAGAGTTTCTGTTTGACCTGAAAGAAAAGTTATGCTAATTACAGGGAAAACTGCATTTGAGGGGGTATATGAGAACTCTGTACTTTCTGCTTGATTGTTCTGTAAACCTACAACTGCTCTAATTAAAAAAAAAAAAAAAAGAAAAGAAAAACACAGGAGACAAAGCCTGACAGAGGCTCTGTACAACTCATAAGAGTAAATTCAGAGAAACATCAACAAATGATGTCCTACAATGTTTCTGGGACACTCCCCTACCAATACCCACCCCTCTTTTCATAAAAATATTTGCATCACTGACTTGAATAGCTAAGACAATATGAAGTCGATGGGCTCATGGAATGGAAATGACACTGAATAAGTGGTGAAATGATCTGAAAAAAAAGGGCAATGCATTTCAATGAGGACAGTGCACAGCAATATATTCTGCTAAGAAACATTAACTCCACAAATAAAAGATGATGAATGTCTAAGCTATAAATAAACATAAGAGGAAAAGATCAAAGTCACAAAAGATAAGAACTCTGACAGCCAGTCAGCAACATACGACTACACTCTGGAAAAGCAAACACAATCTAAGGTTATACAAAATGGACTCTGGCACTCATACAAGTGTGAAGTCTTCCTCTCAATATACTCAAAAGTGGTCAGATTCTTTCAGGACACAGTGTACAGTTTTGTACTTCTAAACTAAGAAGGAATGCTGAAGAAAAATAAAACTGGGAAGAGATTCAGGAGAGATTCAAAGATGATGAAAAATAAAACCTCTGCAGAAAGGTTAAAGGAACTGAAATCATGTGCAGCCTCTAAGAGGATGAGGCGTGACAATAAAACAGTCTTATGGAGAGAATGGCAGCTAGCTGTTATCAATCTGAAGACAGAATATGTAGAAGTAGAAATGATGAGAAAAAAAAGTTATGACTTTCACAGGCCCCACAGTGTCTGGGCACATAACTCACAGCTACTCAATACCCCCTACAATGTCCAAATTCACTTATTCTTACTACTTGTGTTCTTTTAGCATATTTGTCCTGAATACTGCAGACTCTCAAAATGTTGGGCCACATGCTAAAGGATAAAGACTGCCAGTATTACAGAATACTACCTATAAGCAGATACTAAGGAAGTGCTTTGCAGTGGTAAAAATGTAAACATTTGTTATAGTAGGAAGGTTTTAGTATGATAGAATTCCCAAAATGAGACCCCAAGGACATTGTAAAAACTCCTTCTGTGGAAGCCTTTTAAAATAGTTCTTTGGGGCAGATTAAAGAATCACTTTCCTAAAGGTAAGCAATCTTTCAATATCCCTTCCAAAGCTAAAAGATTCTATTATTTAGTGCTAAAACTAATAAGATCCTCTTCAAAAGTTTATACTATTCTTATTTACACAGAACATAGAGATGAAAAACTAAGGAAAACAAGGATACAAGAGAACAAATTATCCCCCCAAAAAGGAAACCAGAAAACACAAGACCCAGTTACACACATATACAATCAGGGATCCCCTTTCATCAAAATAAAATAGTGATTTTCACCCCACCTTCTAAGAAGTCTAAGATACAAGAAAAAGTAAACCGCATCCCTTGAAAAGGGATACAGTTCAGGTTCCTAAAGTATACTTGAAATAACAAACTCAAAGAAGACTGTTGAAAAAAAAAAACTGCACAATTATGTAAAGATAAATTTTGGGGCCAGTATCTCCTGTTAGAGAGAATGGAATGGATGTTAAGAAGTTATAAACACCATATTGTCACAGTTGGTTTCTTTTTTATCTTCTAAAATTGCTTTCCTCTTCTTACTTCCATCTTTCCCCAATGCTCCAATAGGAACTGGCCCTGAAACCATATACTCCTTCTCTCTCTTCTCCCTCTTTCATGTCTTACCTCCTAGGCTTTAAGATCCCAGTGAAATACTTAAGCACCACAACCAATGAATGGGCAAACCTGTGCCAACCAATGTCTTAGCACATACCATTCCAGTTTATTACCATCTCTAGCCCTTTTCTTCTCCTCAAACTACTACCCATATTTACTGACTTTTCCCTTAAGCCTATTCTCTATAAAAACACAATCCTTCTTTGCTCTCAATGAACCACAACTGTTTTGACATGAGCTGCAGCACTATAATTTTATTTCAAAGCCTTTCTGGACTTTATGTGGAACACAATTAAAAAGGATTTCCTCAGAGCCCCAGTAACTATTAAAACACCACCACAAAACTACTCCACCTAGTGGATTGCGGATCTGCTGTCAAGTCACTGTTTCCAACATCAAGGTTTGGGGTACAAACCTCTACTACTCCTTTTCCCTAATGCCAAATCAGACAGCATTCATACCTCATAGGACAAGAATTAAGAAAAAAATCACTTTCAGAAATCAATTCAGGGGAGAAAAGTTACTGGCTAGGAATTACAAGGGCATTCAGCATACCACTTATGAGTCATCAGCAGTAAGCCTTTTTTTTTTTTTTCTTTTCTGAAAAAAGTAAAGATGAAGGAATAAAGACGACGTACTTTCTTCAAAGGTAAAGGTACACACACTAAGCAAATCTTTGGAGTTTCTTCCAGCTCTAAAATACTTACTAGAGGAAATTCTTTATAAGCTTTTCTAATATAGCAATTACATAGACTTTATCTTTCCTGAATGTCAAAGAATACAGTGGCTTCCTCAGAAAGAATGTAGCTTTCAATAGAAAGAAAAAAAAACCCAAGAAATAGAATAATCTGCCACATCAATGTAGAATTCACTTTTTTCAGGAGATCAAATATTTTTTTTAATTGAGAAATTTAGAAAGTATATTTTCATAAAAAGTTTTAAAAACATCACTGGTAGGGAGAATATTAGTGTATTTTTGAGAAATCCATCAGATGTACTAAAAGAAAAGTAGTGACTCCCATATTTTCTATTAGTGAAGTATAAATAAAGAAATATGTATGGACACTTAGGAATATGTTAAAGAGGAAGAGCTAGTGAAATAAGATACGGAAGAACCTCAGATGAATTCAGCAAGCACCAAAAAATAATTTCAGAACCCTTATTAACAAGGCAACACCACAGGTCCAAATAAACCTCATCCAAAATTGTCACCTCACGCAACTTCCTCATTACCTGAAAGTACCTTTAAATATCACAAATATGAAACATTTCTTCACTCCATAGATTCTGTTCACTCCTCTTCCAAGGCATTTCCATCCACTCTCATAGCCACACTTTTAGTCTACATTCTACAATCAAAAACTAGACTCTATGCTGTCAGCTCCCATTTAGCTACATGAAAAGAGTCATAATAAGCTTGTCAATCCTTTATTCAGAAGGATAGAACTGCTTCCAAACAGCTCTAATAGTTTCTGAAATTTGACAATCTTCAAACTTTGCCAACACGCACTGAGACACACACTGCTAACTGCCTCCACCCTCCTTCTTCCGTAACAATTTTGTTTGAGGAGGTGCCACAGAATCCTCTGCAGCTAAAGCCAAAACACTTCTGGTCAACGAGATTTACACAAAATTCTCCTAGTTGGGGCTAAAACAAAGCTGTTTTCCAAAAAAAAAAGAAAGAAAAAAAAGGAGGAGGGCGACAAATTCAGCTGCATGTACCTGTGCCTTTTCCTCTCCTCCTACTAAAATGTGGGCTCAATATTGAATACGCAGGAGTCATCTGGCGGGCAAGAAGATAAAACCACCTTCTTTGGAACAATATGAGAGAGGTCACACCTATGGCATTGTCAAGCAACAATACCAAATCTGGGCTTTTTTTCTGACGTGGGAAAACTAGACCTTTTTGGGCAAAGCCATGGTAGTAAGGTTTCTGTTAAAAATCCCAGAGCACAATACTAACTGAGGCAAGCACCAAGGCATGCAGCCAACCTCTTTAATATAAAAGCTTTCCATATCCAACTATGGCATGTGTGGATTTTAAAACTCACCTCTTAAAAAGTTTGGCAGCTTCTTATAAAGTCAAGGCATATGCTTACCGTATGACCCACCAATCCTACTCATGGTTTTTATTCAAGTCAAATAAAAGCCTATGTTCAAAACAAAAACTTGTATGTTTTCTTTTCACTCTCCACTCATGTACAGGGAATCTCCTCCATGTTCATGGTTACCTGCTTCAAAAATATGGCCCCGTCTGGTCCAAGTTGCAATCAACACCCTCAAATAGATGTCTCAGAATCACCTCCTACTCAACAATGTCCCAATCAACACCTCCACACTGGGTCCTCTTCCAGAGTTCTCTACCTCAGCAAGAGGCACAACCCTTCACCGAGGTGCTCATAACAGAAAGTTGGAGAGCTCCTCAAAACCTCCTCCTCCTCAATCCCATAATCATTCAGTCACCAAAGACTGCTAAGAATCTCCTGAATGTTCTATATCCAACTTTGTCCTGTCTGCCCCCACAACTACCATGTTTTTTAAGCATCTATCAACTTTTTTTTTTTTCTGCTTTTTTTGTCTCCACTCTGCTCACAGGTCGCTCCGCTCTGCCCGTGACGGCTTTGCTCTGCCCGTGGCGGCTTTTGCCCTGCCCACGGCAGCTTTTGCGCTGCCCACAGCGGCTCTGCCCCGCCCACCGCGGCTTTTGCCTTCTCAAGTGGTCCGCCTGCCCGGAGAGGTCCTGGGGACCAAATCCAGGGCCTCGCATGTGGTAAACCGGCGCCCTATCCACAGGGCTATACAGCTGGCCCCCATCTATCATCTTTTACCTTTATTTATAGTGCCTTGAACATGACAACTTCTGCCTGGAACACTAATCTCCGCTACTTCCCATCCTTTCCTAGTTGGGTCTGACTTCAGCTTGACCTCCTTTTGTGAAGAAACACCCTGACCCTCCAGACTAGATGAGGTCCTCTCCATTTTACATGCTGACAATGAGGGAGAAGTGGATGATTATGGGAGACTGAAATAGCTATCAACAAAACAGGGGTTACTATTTTCTCTGAGTTTATATAATGATTTATTTTTATAAAACCACTGGAAATAGAAGAACCAAAGCAGGAAAATCAGAAAAGCATTTCAGAACTTCCCTATTGCATTAAGTGAACTCAACAGTTTAGTTTACTTAGTTTACTTAGCTAACATCTCAGTTCTTTCTAATCATTGCTGACTAGTAACCGTCATTATTTCCCTCAAACTCAAATATAGATAAAGAGGCGGGGTACCACTGAGTTGCACTAACCTCCAACTAAACCAAAGTCAGGGCTAAGAGATAGAGGGGAAAAGCTACTGTTTTAGCAGTTAAGCCATTTACATCCTGTCTAACAGGATACAGTCATCAATTCAATACCATCAACATCGGAAACTAAGTATCAGACAGCAAGTAAGGTTAACTCTTTTTGTTTGATTATTCCTCTGTGTGAAACTATGAGAAAAGGATACAACCAACAAGCAAGTAAAAACAAACACAAGGGGAATGGATGTAGCTCAGTGGTTAAGCGACTGCTTCCCACATACGGGGTCCTGGGTTCAATCCCCAATACCTCCTAAAACATTTTAAATTTAATTTAATTAAAAAACACATACACAAACAAAAACTCAGATACCTAAGGAAGGGAGTCCTGAGGAGGTGAAATTGTATCTGCAGAGAAGCCACGTGGAGGAGGGTAGGGGCTTCAACCAGTGCTTTAAATTTCTTCAGTAAATCATATCACTTCATGGTCCCTAGTCCTTTGATGTCTAAGTTTGACCTTCCGTTTACTGAGGCTGCCTTATCACTGCCAAGCCTGAGTCTTTCAACACTGTACTACTGAAAAGCAAGTCTGCCAACATGTATTTATTCTTCCCATACTGATTTCCAGGCTCTGTGCAAAGTACGGCAGAATCAGAGATGACAGAGTAGGGCCAACTATAATTTAACGTGATAAATGCTATTTTGGTTGTATTAATAAGCTATGTATTTGCAAATGACGGAATGAATAATGCTTTAGGGTAGTTTGTTCCAAGGACTAGCAGCCGATGCACACATCTATGCCTGAGTGTAAGTCAACTATGTCCTTAAGCACAATATTTAGTTCAGTTGGCATATTTCCTTAGTAAGACTTTCTTGATGAAGAAACTAATGTACAGATTTACATTCATTCTGTAATGAATGAAGTAAGGAACAAGCTCCTTACTTTGTTGCAGGCTGGCAATACTTGCAGGTCTGTGTAGAAGAAATGAAGAAGAGTGTGACAAATCAGGTGACATTTAAGACAGGTCTCAGAAGAAAATTAAGCGATTTTTGCCAAGGAGATAAAGGGAAAAAGCATTGCAGTACATTCTGCTCCTGGTGGCCTTGATTTCTTCATTGGTTAGCCAAAGATACTCTTGAAATTCTGTTACTCATGTTTGACTGACTGGACCCAACTTGTTTAAAAATTAAATACCTCTGATTGTCCCTTCAGTCCTATCCAACTCCTTCTTCTAGACACAATAGTAAGAAAAGATATTTAAATGAGTATTTACTGAATAGTATTTGTTCACTGTTGGTTCTGAACCTTTGTTCATGCTGGTTTGCCTCAGAATTACATTTAAAATCTTAAGAGGCAATAACTTCTTCACAGAAGGCATAACACCTGGCATATCGCAACATAAGTAGATGTAACTGAAAACTTGAACTATGATGAGCAAAGCAGAAATTTAACCTGCTGGTCAAAAGAGAATCTTTTTTGTCCTTTGGGGATAACTCTTCCTTTTTCTAACCTCAGGCTATTCTCATTTTTTAATTCCAGGAAAAGAACATTTAGCTTTCCAGTGCATCTGATCATTCTAATAGTTGTACCTTGGTCTTCTGAGAAGACAGTAAAACAGTGCCCTATTGAGATTTTTCTCATAAGTATTTTCTAGCTAGACATCAATTAAACTTTTTTCTTTGATAAATGAAAACCAGCAGTCACTTGATGAGACTCAAATTTCTGAGACTTTAATTTTAGGAATGAAGTCCTGGTCTTATAATTAAAGACAAGTATTTGCATACCTTGCTCACTGCTATATGCTCTCTGCCTTGCATATTGCAATCATTCAACAAATCTTTGTTGAAAAAATAATCAAAATAAGAGAAATACTACATATAATATATACATACATACACACATACACATATATAGATATATATTTTAACGAGATCAGCCATTCGTTATTGCTTCAGCTACTGAGCACCTACAAGGTGGCATGTAGTACAGCTCCCCTTGAAGAGTACAGTATAGTCCTGTCATGGCACATTTGTTACTTAAATGAACTCTGATACCCAGAGTTCCTATATTAGGCCTCCCAAAAATGACATTCAAGAATATTCTCATACACTTTACCTTAAAGTCCTATTCCCTAGTACAAATATTATAAGGGAATTCAATGACTCAAAACTGCACTAATAGGGACCCCACCCCAATTAAGGCGGCAGAGTGAGAAGCTACAGGGCTCTGTCCCCTTGCAGAACCTTTGAACAACCAGCAAGAACCAGCAGAAACATCTTTCTCAAAGCTCCAGGAAACAGCTAAAGGTAACAGGGCAAGTACCAAATCAAGGAAAAAAAGCTACTAAACGTGGTCAGATCTTGTGGACCCTAGCTGGCCCTTCCCCACCTCTCACTGGTTCAGCAAAGAGCCAGCCTATGCTCCCAGTGTGGATCCCTGGTCCCAGTTCTGGAGGGAGCAAAGTAACCCTTGTGTACAAACTGGGAACATATATGCCTACCCCAAACTGCCTGGTGATGGCCAGAGGGACTTTTCATCCCAGAACTTGCCCTGCATGTAGAAGGCAGCACACAAGGCTCTACTACAGAATGCTGTGGGAGAACAGTCAAGTCATGCTGCCTGGGGCAAGGGACTGTGGGCTTGGGCATGTAGTCAGTGCCTGGGACCACAAGGAAACTATTTGCTAAGTAAGAGGGGACAGTCAGGACAGGATAAACAGAGGAATTCCCACAGCCACACATGGATGCCTAAGACAAGAAGCATGTGCGGAAATTATCAGGAGGGCTCCTACGAGCTATTCTCTAAATTCCTTATGTGGCTAAGCTTTGAAGAAAGGACTTGCACAGCTCAACCCGCAAATACTCGGAAAAGTGTTTTATTTTTTTTCCTTCTACTTTTTTTTTTTTTTTAAGGTTAGCCTGGGAACCAAAGAAAGTTCTGTAATAACACTACCAGGATGCAAGCTTAAGGAACAGAAGCCTCAGAGCCTAAATTCCGTGACAACAAATCATTAAAAAATCAGAATGTCCTAGTTTCAACAAAAGGTTACAAAACATGCAAAGAAACAGAAAGTGATAGCCCAGTCAAAGGAGAAAATTACAGCATCAAAAACCATCAATGAAGACCAGACCAGGGACATACCAGACAAAGACTTTAATTAGGATCAAAGCACTAAAGAAAAACATGGACAAAGAACTAAAGGAAATCAGGAAATGAGGAAAATGACAGATGAACACAAAAAGAATATAAATTATAAAAAGGAACCAAAAAGCACTGAAGACAATAACAGAAAATAAAAATTCCACAGAGGGGTTCAAGAGCAGTTTGAAGGTGGCAGAAGAAACATCAGTGAACCTGAAGAAAGGGAATTGAAATCATCTAGTCTGAGAAGCAGAAGGAAGAAAGAATGAAGAAAAGTGAACAGAGCCTGTGAAACCTGTGGGACACCATCAAGCACACCAGTATATGCTTTCTGGGAGGCCCAGAAGGAGAAGAGAAAAAGGGGCAGAAAGAATATTCAAAGAAATAATGGCTGAAAATTTCCCAAATTTAACAAAAGATATGAATATACACATCCAAGACACTCAATGAACTCAGAACAGGACAAAGCCAAATAAATCCACAATTCATCATGATATAATCAGACTGCCAAATACCAAAAATAAAGAGAATTCTGAAAGCCACAAGAGAGGGGCAACATGTCATGTACAAGAGAGTCTCAATAAGATGAGGTACCGATTTCTCATCAAAAACCATGCAGTGGGAGGCGGATGTGGCTCAAATGGTTGGGCATCCGTCTGCTATATGGAAGGACCTGGGTTTGATCCCCCGGACCTCCCAGTAAAATTAAAAACAACAACAACAACAAAAAAAAACATGCAGCAAGAAGGCAGTGGAAGGACATAAAGTACTGAAGGCAAAAAAATGTCAACCAATTCTACCTTCTGCAAAACTGTCTTTCAAAAACAAAGGAGAGATAACACATTTCCAGATTAACAAAGCCAAGGGAGTCAGTCAGCACTAAGCTGGTCCTACACAAAACATTAAAGAGAGTTCTGCAAGTTGAAAGGAAAGGACAATGGACAATATATCGAAGCCACATGAAGAAATAAAGATCTCTGGTAAGGGTAATGACAGGTAAATATAAATGCCAGTACTACTGCATTTTGGGTTTGTAACTCCATTTTTTACTTCCTACAGGATATAAAAGGCGAAAGCATAAAATGTACTGATAAATCAGTAGTTTTGGACTCAAAATGTATAACATGTAATTTGTAACAAGAACTAAATAAAGGTTGGGGGATGGAGAGGTATGGGAACAGAATTTGTGTACACTATTGAAGTTAAGTTTGTCTCAAAGCAAATGAGATTATTATAGATTAAAGATGTTAAATTTTAAGCCCCAAGGTAACTGCAAAGAAAGTATTGGAGAATATGCAAGCCCAGAGAGACAGAAATTGGAGTACAGGTGGCCAGTGACAGGGGCCAAGGGGAGTGCGGATAAATGCAAAATGGGTATAGGGTTAGTTTTAGAAAATAGGAATGTTTTATTAATGAAAGGTGGTGAGGGTACTACAACACAGTGAATGTGATTAATCCCAGTGAATGGTATGTCTGGAGTGAGTGAAATAGGAAAGTTTATGTTGTATATGTTTCCACAATAAAAATAAGAAAGAAAGAACAAGTAAAGAGATAATGACAACTAAAGGCAACACATGATACCGGATGGGATCTAGCAATTGAGAAAAGGCTCAAAAGGACATTCTTTGGATATATGAAAAAAATTGAAATACAGTCTGTAAGCTTTATATCAATGCTAAATTCCTTGAACTTGATAACTGCACTGAAGACGAATACATAAGTGAATATCCTATTCTAAGCAAATATATGTGGTAATAGTAAGTGTTCAAGGAGCATGATACACACAACGTACACTCAAGCTTTTAGAAAATGGATTGACAGGCAGACAGGCAGATAGAAAGATAGATGGATTGATAAGACTGATGGACAGACAGACAGAGCAAATGTTAAACCATCGGGAGAAGCAGATGTGGCTCAAGCGATTGGGCTCCCTTCTACCATATAGGAAGTCCAGAGTTTGATTCCTGAGTCCTGGTGAAGGCAAGCTTGCCTGTGCAGCGAGATGGCCTAAGCGGAAAGATGGCCCATGCAGGAGTGCTGGCTCAAGCGAAGAGCTGGTGCAGCAAGGTGACGCAACAAAAAGAGACACAGAGAAGAGACAATAAGAGACACAGCAGACCAGGGAGCTGAGGTGGTGCAAGAGATTGAGCGCCTCTCTCCCACTCCAGAAGGACCCAGGATTGGTTCCTTCTGCTGCCTAAAGAAAAGACAAGCAGACACAGAAGAACACACAGCGAACGGACACAGAGAGCAGACAGCAAGCACAAAAACAACAGGGGGTGGGGTGGGGTGGGGATAGATAAATAAATAAATCTTGTGATGGCTTCACCAGTGAAGAAGCTATGGATCACAAAAGGGTCACAATGGGGACGGGAGAGGATCATTGGTGGTGGTGGGGGGGGGTGTCAAGGTTGGGGGTGCATGGGAGGAAGTCCACCTGAACATACATAAAAGGCATACATAATTGTCCAAATGCGCATGGGACATGGTCACGGGGTGAAGAATTACTCAGTAAATGGAAGAACACTGAATTCCCATCTTGGAGAGCTCTGTCATATTTTCCAGAAGAGTACCAATATCCCCCTGAGTGCAGGGGCAGTGTCTGGCAAAGGAGGATGATCCACTGATGGGCCCTGGTTATTGATGACTAGCCTTATGAGTCATTGCTGTTGAAATTGAAATAGCCCAGTGTTAAGTGGTGCCTAAGAGTTGCCTCTGGAGAACCTTCTTGTTGCTCAAATGTGGTCTCTCTCTAAGCCAAACCGAGAATATGAATGCATTACCTTCCTACCAGGGTGGGACATGACTCGCAGGTTTGAGCCTCCCTGGCAACAAGGGATTACTAACAAATGCCAACAGGCAGTACGACTGGAAAAAGACTTCGAATATAAGGGGGAAATGGTAAAGACAAATGAGTTCATAGGGCTAAGAGACTTCAAAGTGAGTTGGGAGGTGAACCCAGAGGTAACACTTATGCAGATCCCAGTAGGACCTCCTAGGCTTCC
>PVKH010000248.1:0-42593 GCA_004027955.1 Chaetophractus vellerosus
GAGGTCCCCAGGAACCGAACCCGGGGCCTCTGATGTGATATACTGGTGCCCGATCCACTGGGCTATACGGCCGGCCCTCCCCCAGTTTTTTGGTGCTTTTTTTTTTCATTCCTGTTGTTACTTTACGTTGAAATATTAAGAACTAGAATAGGAAACTTTTTGATATGTAATGAAAGCACAAACATTTTGATTTTTATATTAAAGACAACAAAATTTGAAATATGTAATTTATATATGGGCCACCAAACGATGTACATTTTATTTATCTTTGTAATTTCTACACATTTTTACTGGATAGTTGAAAATTAATGTGCCAGGAAAAATATGATTTTTATCGGTTTACAGAAAGTAGTTGTTACTTCTTTCTAACCTTATATCCATCACCACCAGCATTTAAAAATTGTCAGGCCAGAGCAGGACTGATCGTGCCATGGATAAATGAATTGAAAGGAAAAGAGAAGTATAAATATATCCTAGATTTGCTACATTAACTTTTTCCTCTCTATTGTTAGCACATTCCTACAAAGGAGTAAAAATTTCAAAATAGCTTTGTAGTTAACTTTCAACTTCCAAAGACTTTGTAAATTGCTTTGTAAATAGTTACTTAAATTTCTTTATTTACTCCATATTAGGGAATAAAAGGAATACAAAAGAAATGAAAGGGAAAAAAAGCAACTATATATTTGTGAACTTTCTAAGAAAGTTCAATTTCTGAATAGGTAAATGGCATTTTTCAAGGCTTTTGTAAATCTGGAATGGTGTGGACATTGCTTAAATGTTCTGACCAAAATAACATAATCTCATCTAAAGATCATTTTACACACTACTAAAAAAACACTGCTAATGAACTCTATGGCGTGGTGCTTTCTTATAACTTATTGTACTCTTTTCAAAGAGTTCTTTTAGAAGTAGCAGATATAAATCAAAAGTAAACATACCAATAAAGAAAAATAAGCAAAAGTAGTTGGTAAGATATTCCTTAAAAATGTTCATTTTTAGAACCTGACACTTTTAAATCACGTTTTGATTCAGTACCAATTTTTCTTTCTTTTTTTTTTTACATAATATCATTTTTTGTGTATTTTTTAGAAGAGTGCTCCAGTATTATCACCAGGATTTTCCTCCAAGCTACTGATCCCCATTCTCTAAGTTTTGATGCACATGTGTAAGCAATGATAACTATATTATGGCAGTGACTTGCTTTTCAGTGCTTGTAAGATACATCCTGATTTCAGAGGTGTTGAAATATGAAAACCATGTTCCTCTGAATTAACTAGATAACACAAGGGTAGTTGATTTGTCCTGATAAAGAAAATAATTAACTGCAGCAAGGTCAACTCACTTATTTCAGTCATCCTACGACTACATTATATCTGGAAAATTTAGAGTGTCAAAAGCAATTCAAGATAAAAGATGAAAGGTTATATGGCTTAAGGTAACTAATATCTGATGTTGAAAATTTAGGAAAATAAAGTGAAATGCTCAGGTCTTTTCTAATAGCTATTAGTTTGACTTTTAAAAATACTTTTCCATCAGTATATTCTATGATTTTATGCCATTCAATTTCTAATCTTATAGATAGCACTCCAAAATGCTCTACTTATGTTTACTTTATCAAAAATACTAAACCGGTCATGCCACATTAAATTTATTAAAGTTGCTTAATTAAATCACAATTCATAAATAATGATTAAAAAACAAAAAATTGTCGTTGAAAAATCTTTAAAATAATCTGAAATCATGTTAAGGATCATTTTTAACTTTTATTTTTAATCCAAAAATATGGATGCAACATTCTGTCTAATCATTCAGAGCAAATTCAGTTGGTTTTGGTTTGTTTTCCATCAAGAGTAGCATATACTGTCATAAATATAAGACATGACATGACCATTCATCTTAATAAGTGGTTTGTGAAGGTCTGAAAAGAAATCTCTCCACAAACATGCCTGGCATCATCCTACTTAGTGTTTAATACTTCTACCTAAATTATGAGCAAGTATTCACTTTGTCAAAGTTTTAAAATCAAATATAATTTCATTAGAAGACATCCATCATATTGTGACACTATATTATGTCTTCATTTGTGCTATTTTCAAAATGTTTATTTAAAAATATTGTACATCACTTTGAATTAAATTATGACAGCTATAGCATCATTTTTCATTTTACAGAGAAATGCAAATTTAAACCATTTTTCTATGCGATAGTCAAGACTATATAAAATGTGAGCATGCTTCCAGACCTTGCTCAGGAAATAGCCCTCAAATTCAACAAAACAAAGAAGCAACAAGTATTTGGATGAGAAAAAGAGAGACAGAGACCATTGTTCCCATTCATTTGGCCAAAAAAAGAAGGGGGATGCATAGACTCTGACTGACCTTCTAGAAACAGAAAAATTCCAAGCTTAGAAGTTTGGTTTAAAATACTATCTTCCAACAATATGTGAAAATGAAAGCATCTTGACTGAGCATTTTCTTGATCAGGTATGGTATTTCAGACTTGAAATAACCTCAGGCCAACTTGTTACCCTGATGAAACTTTCCTTGAAGAAAGAAGCTTGAAGACTCTCATATGCAATGAAACTCATGACAACATTTAAATTTGGGAATGCAAAATATCCCATTATTGGCATGTATTGCCTCTTGAGAGTAAGTGTTATAATTAAGGGACAAAAATTCCATACCCAAAGTCTAATATTTTGTAGTCCTGGTTTTCTTTGTGACTAAAACTGCTACCAGAAAAATAATAATAGTCTGAAAAATTATGAAAAACAATTTACCTTACAACAGGTTAGCATCACAACTACAGAATTTTAAGGTTGTAGATTACTCTGAATTATAGTTAGACAATACACTATATACAGAATTTTTAAATTAAAATTTCCAAAGGAGCAAAATATCTCACTGCTATTTGTTAAAGTTATTTAGAAAAGAAGATACTATATTCTCTATCAGCAATTCATTGAAATTAAGAATCTCATGGAAAGTGCAACCACTGGTTTATGCTGTGCCTTAAGCTCTTTTTTATTATTTTCAGCAGAAACATAATATATTTGGTCACCATTCTCAGTATAAAGGAAGGGTGGGCTTCTCATTTTATAGAACAACTGCTATAGGCTCAATACCGTTGCTACTAGTTCCTCATTTAATCCATACTAAATGGTACATGTCATTTATAAAAATAAGATTATACATATATATCTTAGATAATATATATATATATATATATATATCATGTAATATGAGGTTTGGTAGGTGTTACAGGCAGAGTAAAGTCTTCTCCAATAATGGCCATACATGTCCTAATCCCTGGTGTTAGCCTGTGAATATTACATGGCAAAATGGAAATTAAGTTTGCAGATAGAATTAAGGCTGCTAATCAGTTGACCTCATAAAAGATTATTTTGGATTATCCAGGTTGGCTCAAAATAATGGCTAAGGCCCTTAAAAGTAGAGTAGTGAGGCAGAAGAGTGGATCAAAGAAATGAGAAAGAGGACAGAAGGAGGAGAGCTTCGAAACATGAGAGGGTCTCAAATTCAACCCACCCTTGCTGGCTCTGATGGAAGATGGAAGATGGACCAAAGTTTTTGGTACCTTCTAAAGCTATTAAAGCCCCTCAGGTGACAGCTAGCAAGGAAACTGGGATTCCAGTTCTATAACAGTGAGGAACTGAATTTTGCCAATAAGGAAATAAATCCTAACCTAGAGCCTTCAGGAAGGAACTCATCCCTGTCCACACCTTGAATTTTGCCTGGTGAAGTCTGTGTAGACTTCTGATCTACAGAACTCAGAGATAAAGAATTTGTATTGTTTAAGCTGCTAGGGTTGTGGTAATTTGTTATGGAAGCAATAGAAAACTAAGACAGAAAGGGTAAGTAATTTGCCCAAGGTTTCACAGCTAATAGATTTGATAGTTAAACCCAGCTCTGCAAAGCCCATCCCTCTCCGCTCTGATAAATTCATGGCACAATGTTGTCTCTTTCTACATTTGGAGAACAATATTAAATGATTTTTCCTTGTCTGTTTTATCTGACCTCAGTTATCTTTTACCATTCTCCTAATTTTATTTTCTGATCATTAACCATATTTGTGGTTTTACTTTGACTGCTCCCTATTTTTTTCTTGCACTTTATCAGGTTGGTTTAAAGTAGGCTAATAGCAAACTGAATTTAGTATCATAGAAAGTGAGATTCACCGCTTTCTGTCACTACAAATTTGTCTGCATTCTCTAGCATTTTGTGTAAATGGAATCATCCCATCTGTTCCCCTTTTGGAGGCTTCTTTCACTCAGCATGATTATTTTGAGATTCATCCATGTCCTGGTCTGCATCATTAGTTCATTTATTTTTATTGCTGAGTGTTATTCCATTTCATCAAAATACCATATAAAATGTAAATACCATCTGACATTTGACTGACATGTGGGTAGTTTCCATTTTGAAGCTATTATAATTAAAGCAATGAGCATTCATTTTTGTGTGGACATATACTTTCACTTCTCTTGGATAATTACCTAGAAGTAGAATGGCTGGATCATCTGATAAGTGTAGGTTTGTATGCTTAAGAAACTGCCAGATTGTACTCCCTAGTGTTTATATTATTTTTGATTTATGCCAGCAGTTTATGAGAGTTACAGATCATTCGCATCGTCCCTAACATTTGTATGGTCAGCCTTTGATTTTAGCTCTTCTAAAGAGTGTAGTGGAATCTCATGGTTCTTTTAAAGTGCATTTCTCTAATGGCAAAAGAGCATTTTTCTCATGAGTTTATTTTTCATCTGTATATCTTCTTTGGTGAAAAGTCTGTCAAATCTTTTGCCCATTTTTAACGGATTGTTTGTTTTCTTATTATTAAGCTTCAATAGTTCTTTATATATTCTTGAAATTTATCTTTTATCAGATAAATATTTCCAAGTATTTTCTCCCAGTCTGTGACTTGACATTTAATTCTTTTTAATAGTTACTTTCTAAGTAGACATATTTTTAAATTAAATTTATTTATTTTTATTTTTGAAGAAGCTTTAGATTATATAAATGTTACATAAAAAATATAAGGGATTCCCCTATGCCCAACTTTTTCCCCCTCCCATACTTTCCCACATTAACAACATCCTTCATTAATGTAACATTTGTTACAATTGATGAACACATATTGAAGCATTACTACTAACCATGGACTACAGTTTACATTATAGCTTACACCCTGTCCTGCACAATTTTGTAGGTTATGACAAAATATACAATGGCATGTATCCATCAATGCAATGTCATGCTGGACAGATTCAATGTCCCGAAAATGCCCCCACATTACACCTATTTTTCCATCTCTCGTCCCTCAGAAACTCTGGTGGCTTCTGCCTTTATACCAATGATAAGAGTTCTTCCATTGCTAGAATAAAAATAAGCCTATAGTAGAATAATATTAAGTCTGCTTTAGTCCATTGTTCATTCCCCAATCTTGAGGATTTGGGGATGATGATGCCCACTCTGCTTCTAAGTGAGAGGGAGCTTATATCCCATGGGGGCAGATGGATGAAACTATCTTGCTTGCAGTTGCCAACACTCTCTGTTCCTTTGGATGGGCATTAGCCATCATCACCTCCTAGGTATTTTAATTGTGATAAAATCTAATTTATCATCTTTTTTTAATGGAACAGCTTTGGAAAGTATATCTAAAAAATATTTACCTAATGGAAGGTCTCAAAGATTTTCTTCTATGATTTCTTCTAAAAGTTTTATGGTTTTAGGTTCTATATTTAGGTCTTTGATCCATTTCGAGTTGTTTTACATATGATGCAAGATAGTAAATGAAATTCTTTTTTTTTGGTTAACCTATGGCACCCAATTGTTACAGAACCTGTTGTTAAAAAGTGTATTCTTCTTTACTGAATTTGTCTTTGTACCTGTGTTCAAAATCAGTTTCCACATACATGTGTGGATCTGTTTCTGTATACTTTATTATGTTCAATTTATCTATTGGTCTACTTTAAGTCATTATTAACACTGTCTTTTATTTCAGCTCTAAAATGTGTCTTGAAATCAGATATTGTTAGTTCCACCACTTTGTTACTCTTTTTCAAGGTTGTTGTGACACTTCTTGGTCATTTAAATCTCGATATGAAATTTAGAATTAGTTTGTTAATTTTAAAGGCAGTTTTATTGAGATATATTCACATACCATACAATCCATCCAAAATGTACAATTGGTGGCTTTTAGCATAATCACAGTTATGCCTTCATCAGCACAATCAATTTTAAAACATTTTCATTACTCCAAAAATAAAAAAAAAAACATATTTCTTAGCAGACACCTCCCAATCCCTTTATCTTTGCCCAGCCCTACAGAACCACTAATTTATTACTATCTCTGTAGATTTATTAATATTTACATTTTATATAAATGGAATTATTCAATATGTAGTACTTTGTGTCTGGTTTCTTTCACTTAGCAAACTGTTTTTTAAAAATTATTATTTTTTAACTAGAGATGTTGTAGGTTTACAGAAAGGTCATGCAAAAAACATACCATTGTCATATACACACTTCTATTGTTGACACTCCACATTAGTGTGGTACCTTTGTTACAAATGATGAAAGAATATGAACTGGTACTATTAACTATGGTCCATAGTTTATATTAGATGGATTTCCCCCCATATACCACCATATCATTAACAGCTTGTAATAGTGTGGTACATTTGTTAAAATTCATGAAACAACATTTTTGTAGTTGTACTATTAAACCCAGTCCATTGTTCACCACAGGGTGTACTGTGCTATACAGTCCCATGTTTTATCTTCTAACTTTCTTCTAGTAACATACATGACCTCAAACTTCCCCCTTTCAGCCACATTCACATACATTGTTCAGTGCTGTTAGTTACAATTACAATAGTGTGCACCATCCATTACCACACCTTTACTGTTAATCTAATTAGAAATTCTGTACAAACGAAGCATCAGCTTCCCATTCTCTACGCCAACCTATCCCTTGGTAAACTATATTCTAGATTTTATTTCTATGAGTTTGCTTTTTATACTTGGTTCATCTCAGTGAGATCGTACTGTATTTGTCCTTTTCATGCCTGGCTTATTTCACTCAACATAATGTCTTCAAGGTTCATCTATGTTGTTGCATGTATCAGGACTTCATTCCTTTCATCAGCTGAATAATATTCCATCCTATTATAGACCACATTTTGTTTATTCTTTCATCAGTTGATGGACATTTGGGTTGCTTCCATCTTTTGGCAATTGTAAAAATGTCACTATGAATATCAGTAAACAAATATCTGTAAGATCCCCTGCCTTCAATTCTGGGTTTTTACCTAGTAGTGGGATTAATGGGTCTTTTGGTAATTCTATACGTAGCTACCTGAGAAACTGCCAAACTGTTTACCACAGTGGCTGCACCATTTTACATCCCACCAGCAATGAATGAGTGTTCCTATTTCTCCACATCCTCTCCAATACCAGTAATTTTTAAAATAGTAGCCATTCTAGTAGGTGTGAAATGATTTGCATTGTGGTATTGATGTGCATTTTCCTAATAGCTAGTGATGCTGAACATCTTTTCCTGTGTTTTTAGTCATTTATATATACTTCCTGTCTATTCAAGTGTTTTGCTCATTTTTTAATTGGATTAGTTATATTTTTATTGTTGAGTAGGATTTCTTTATATATTCTGGATATTAAACCCTTATTGGATCTGTGATTTCCAAATATTTTCACTCATTAAGTTGCCTCTTCACTTTCATGCAAAAGTCTTTTGATGCTCAAAAGTTTTTAATTTAGAGTAGGTCCCCTTTATCTATTTTTTCTTTTATTGCTTGTGCTTGGGTTGTAAAATCTAAATAACCATTTCCTAACAAAAGATCCTGAAGATGCTTCCCTTCATTTTCTTCTAGGAGTGTCATAGTATTGGCTCTTATATTAAGGTCTTTGATCCATTTTGACTTAAATTTTTTATATGGTATGAGAAAGTGGTCTTCTTTCATTCTTTTGCATTTTGATACCTATTTCTCCCACAATCATTTATTGAAGAAGCTATTCTTTCCCTATAGTGTGGACTTGGCAGCCTTGTCAAAAATCAATTGACTGTAGATATGAGGGACAGTTTCTGAACTCTCATATCAATATATTTATCCTTGTACCAGTAACATATTGTTTTGACCATGTAGCTTTGTAATATGTTTTAAAGTCTGGAAACATGAGCCCTCCAAATTCACTCTTTTTTTTCAAGGTCTTTTTGGCTATTTGTGGCCCTTACCCTTCTATATAAATTTGATCAATGTTTTTTTTAATACACTTTATTTATTTATTTTTTTCCTGCTTTTTGTCTCCCCCCCCGACCCCCCGCCCGCTGCGGTGATGCTCTGAGTCAGCTTCACTGGTGAGCAGTAGCCTTGCCCACTTGCAGGCGGCCTGCCCCGCTTGCGGGCAGCTCTGCCCTGCCTGCAGGCGGCTCCACTCTGCCCGTGGTGGCTTTGCCCTGCCTGTGGCGGCTTTTGCCCTGCCCCGCTCACGGCAGCTTTTGCCTTCTCAAGTGGTCTGCCTGCCCAGAGAGGCCCCAGGGACCGAACCCAGGGCCTCCCATGTGGTAAACCAGCGCCCTATCCACTGGGCTATACAGCCGGCCCCTTAATACACTTAAAAAAAATTTTTTTTGAAGATACTTAAATTATGTAAATGTTACATAAAAAATATAGGGGATTCCCATACGCCTCACTCCCTACCCCTCCCACATTTTCCCACATTAACAACATCCTTCATGTAACAACACGTGTGGTACATGTGTTACAATTGATGAACAGATTTTGGAGGATTGCCACTTAGCATGGATTATAGTTTACATTGTAGTTTACACTTTTTCCTGCACAATTTTGTAACTTATGACAAGATATATAATGATCTGTATCTGTCATTGCAATGTCATTCAGGATAATTACCAAGTCCCAAAAATGCCCCTATATTATGCCTTTTTTTCCCTCTCCCTTTCCTCAGATCCTCCAGTGGTCACTGACTCCACATCAATGATATAAGTTCTTCCATTGCTGGAATCACAATAAGTCTATAGTCCATCATTCATTCCCCAATCCTGAGGATTCTAGGATGGTGATGCCCACTCTGCCTCTAATTGAGAGTAGGCTAGATCCCATGGTGCAGATGGATGGGACTATCTTGCTTGCAGTTGCAGACTCTATCTATTCCTTGGGATGGTCATTGTCCATCATCATCTCCTTGTTAGTTGTCCTGGGTGAGTCCAGTGAACTGTAGAGTAGGTGTTACAACTCTGTTGAGATTCAGGACCCAACTGGCACATGGATAGCCCAAAGATTTAAGTCTCATAAATATACAGCTATCAAATCTAGTAGTAACTACAGGTTCAAATAGAAGGGGCAGAAGAGCCATGTGTAGGGAAACCACAGCTGAGGAAAACTCTATCACACTGGGGAGCAAAAATCCCAAAGTAGGGCCCACTAGCAGGGCACCAAGCTCCTGAGCTGTCAGCCCTGCCTATAGTGTCTGGATGTCTCCAGATCCTTCAGGAGCTCCACTATTTGAGGCAATATTTACTGTGGCAGTCAATGAGATCCTGCTGAGATGTGCAGAAGTATAACCTCTGGAATAACCTCCTGACTCACTTTGAAGTCTTTTAGCCATATAAACTCACTTGTCTTTACCCTTTCTCCATTTCAGTCAAGGTCTTTTTCCGGTTGCATTGCTGGTTGGCGTTTGGACGTAATCCCTCGGTTCCAGGGATGCTCTGCCCTGGGAGACATGTCCCTTGCCAGGGGGAAGGAAATGAGTTTATATAATGAATTTGTCTTAGAGAGATATCACATTTGAGCAAAAAGGAGGCTCTCAGGAGGTAACTCTTGAGCAACCTATAAAACTAGGCTAAGTTTCAATTTCTAAAGTAAAGCTTCATAAGTACAGTCATAACTATCAAGGGCCCATCACTGGTCCATCCTCCTTCACTAGTCACTGCCCCTGTACTCCAGGGATTCTTGCTGTCCCATTAGAGAATGTGGCAGAGCTCCCCAGGATGGGAATTTAATATACTTAGAGTAATTGTGTGAATCTACACCCACTGTGACAATGCCCCATGAACACTTGAACACATTCATAACTTTATAGGTATGCCCCAGGTGAACCTCCTCTCATTCATCCCCCATCACTGACATCCTGCACCAATGTTCCTTCCCTGTCTCAATTGTAACCCTTCTGTGATGGAAAACTTTTTAAAAAATAAAGCCAACAAAATAGCTAAATGCAATTAATATGAAAATGAAGTGATAATGATGGTTTTAAAAATAAATAAAATACAAAAGACTTAAAATAAATTTTAAATAATAAAAAATAATAAAAATATTAAATTAAAAATTTTTTTGACATTATGTCTTTCATCACTGTAAGATCTGTTGTCTTGTATATAATATGGCATTTTCTTCCATTTATTCCCCCAGTGTCTTATTTTTTTTTCATTTTGTCTTCAAAGAAGCTTTAGGTTAAAGAAAAGTCACATACAGAATATAGGAGATTCCCATATACCCAACATCTTCCCCCTTTTCCCCTTTTCCCTATTAATAACATTTTACCTATGGATGGTACAATTGTTACAATTGATATACAAATGTTGAAACATTGCTACTAAACATTTATCAATGATTTACATTATGGTTTACATTTTGGACCATACACTTTTATAAATTTTTTGATGAAATTTATTATGGCCTGTATCCATCATTGTAAAATCATGTAGAATAATCTTATCACCCGCAAAATGCCCCATGTTCCAACTATTCTATTCCTCCCTCAACCTCCCCTTGAGACGCATGACAACCACCAAGCCTCACTCCTTGAAGAACAAGATTCATAGTCACTTGCAACAACATTGAGGGCTTGACATACAGGCCTGTCACCCCTATTAGACACTGCCTATTCTCCCGAGAGACTCCCACCCTTTTATTTGAGAACATAGCTGGACTTCCCAGGATGGGAGTCCAACACCTTCCCACTCATTAGGCGTGTCTCCACCCACTGATACAACACATTATGAAAAGATGAACACTCATACACTCCATAGAAGCCTGTCCCAGGTGTGCCCTGTCCTAAATGCCTCCCACATTCAACACCCTAAACAAGTAACCCTCCCGTGCCATATTTGCCAAAAGAACATCCCCAACTTTGTAGTTTCAGCCGCATACCCGCATATCCCCAGAGTTCACCTGCTCTCAACCCACCCTCTTTCTCTATGCCCCTCACAAACCTGCACTTCCCAACCCAATAGTATCACTGCACCACTGTCTTACCCATCCACTGTACAACTATACTCTGCCAACTTATCATAGATTTTGACCATTTGGACATTGGCTCACAGCCTTCTTCTCCCTTTCTATCTCCTGTAAACCTATCTTCCAGAATCTAGCTCTGTGAGTCTGCTCAATTTGCTTAATTCACACCAGTAAGTTCATATAATATTTGTCTTTCAGTGCCTGGCTTGCTTTACTCAACATAAAGTCTTCAAGATTCATTAATGTTATCCCATGTGTTAGTACTATATTCCTTCTTACAGCTGAGTAATATTCCATTGTATGTATATACCACATTTTGCTTATCCATTCATCTGTTGATGGGCATTTGGTTTGATCCCAACTTTTGGCAATAGTGAACAATGCCGCTATGACCATTGGTGTACATATATTTGTTCATGTCCCTGCTTTCAATTCTTCAGAATATATACCTAGCAGTGGGATTGCTGGATCATATGGCAGTTCTATAGTTTGCTTCCTGACGAAGCACCAAACTCTCCTCCACAATGGCTGCAACATTCTATATTCCACCACCAGTGGATAAGGGTTCCTATTTCTCCACATCCTCTCCAACACTTGTAATCCTCTGTTTTTTTAATAGCTGTCAATCTAGTGGGTTTAAGATGACATGTCATTGTAGCTTTGATTTGCATTTCCCTAATGGCTAGTGATGTTGTTCATCTTTTCATGTGCTTTTTAGCCATCTGTATTTCTTCTTTGGAGAAGTGTCTATTCAAATCCTTTGCCCATTTTTTTAAAAATCGTTGTTTGTTTTTTCATTTTCAAGTTGTAGAATTTCTTTATATATGCTGGATATTAGGCCCCTATCAGATATATTGTTACCAAATATTTTCTCCCATTGAGTAGGCTGCCTTTTCACTTTCTTGACAAACTCCTTTGAAGTGCAAAAGTTTTTAATTTTGAGGAGGTCCCATTTATCTGGTTTTTTCTTTCATTGCTCATGCTTCAGGTGTAAGGTTCATGAAACCATTTCCTAATATAAGATCTTATAGATACTTCCCTACATAGTCTTCCAAGGTTTTTATGGTCTTGGCTCTTATATTTAGATCTTTGATCCATCTTGAGTTTATTTTTGTATAAGGTATGAGATGTTGTTCCTCTCTCATTCTTTTGGATATGGATATCCAGTTCTCCAAGCACCATTTGTTGAAGAGGCTATTCTTTCCCAGTTGAATGGGCTTGGTGGCCTTGGAGAATATCAGTAGCCTGTATATGTAAGGATCTATATCAGAACTCTCAATTCAGTTCCTTTGGTCAGTTTGTCTATCCCTGTGCCAATACCATGCAGTTTTGATCACTGTATCTTTGTAGTTTTTTTTTAAGTCAGGTAGTGTGATTCCTCTGATTTCATTTTTCTTTTTCTATATGTCTTTAGTTATTCAGGGTCCCTTGCTCTTCCAAATAAATTTCATAATTAGCTTTTCCAATTCAGTAAAAAATGCTGTGGTAATTTTATCAGGATTGCATTAAATCTATAAATCAGTTTTGGTAGAATAGACATTTTGCTGATATTTAGTCTTCCTATCCATGCACAAGGTTAATTCTTTCATTTATTTAGGTCTTCTTTGTTTTACTTTAATAGTGTTGTGTAGTTTTCTGAATATAAGTCATTTAAATCTTTAGTCAAATTAATTCCTAGGTATTTGATGCTTTTAGTTGCTCTTGTAAATGGGATTTTTTTCCTGATTTCCTCCTCAGATTGCTCATTAATGGTGTACAGAAATGCTAGAGATTTTTGCATAGTAATCATATAACTGCCACTTTACTGAACTCATTTATAAGCTCTAGAAGCTTTGTTGTAGATTTGTCAGGGCTTTCGAGGTACAAGATCATGCCATCTTCAAATAGTAAAATATTTACTTCTTCCATTCCAATCTGGATACCTTTTATATCTTTTTCTTGCCTAAGTCTTCATGGTTCCAGACAGTGGGCATCCTGTCTTATTTCAGATCTTAGAGGGAAAGCTTTTTAGGATTTCACCATTGAATATGATGTTAGCTGCGGTTTTTTCATATATACCCTTTATAATGTTGAGGAAGTTTCCTTCTATTCCTATCTTTTGAAGTGTTTTTATCAGGAAAAGGTGCTGTATTTTGAATATTTTTTCAGCATGTAGAGAGATGACCATGTGTTGTCTTTTTTGTTCTGTTTATGTAGTGTATTACATTGATTGATTTTCTTACGTTGAATCATCCTTGCAAACCAGGAATGAAACCCACTTGGTCATGGTGTATAATTTGTTTAATATGTCATTGAATATGATTAGAAAGTATTTTTTTTTGAGGATTTTAGCATCTAGGTTAATTAGAGAGATTCGTCTATAGTTTCCCTTTCTTGTGGTGCTTTTGTTTGACTTTGGTATTCAGGTGAGTTTGGCATCATAGAATTAGTTAGGCAATGTTCCCTTGACTTGTATTTTTTAGAAGTTTTAAGCAAGATCAGTATTAGTTCTTTCTGGAATGTTTGGTAGAATTTACCTGTGAAGCTCTCTGGTCCTGTGCTCTTCTTAGTAGGGAGGCTTTTGATGACTAATTCTATCTCATTACTTGTGATTGGTCTGTTGAGTTCATCAATTTCTTCTTTCATCAATGTAGGTTGCTTGTGTGTTTCTAGGAATTTGTCCATTTCCTCTAAATCATCCATATTTTTAGCATAAAATTTTTAAAAATCCTATTTTTCTGTTTATTTCAATGGGATCAGAGGTGATATCCTCTTCTTCATTTCTTATTTTACTTATTTGCTGGAACTTTCTTTGTTTCTTTTTTAGTCTAATAAGGGTCTGGCAATTTTATTAATCTTTTCAAAGAAAAAGCTTTTTTTTTTCTGGTGTTTTCTTATTTTCAATTTCATTTAGTTCTGCTCTAATCTTTGTTATTTCCTTCTCTTTTTTATTATATATTCCCCCCTTTCTGCTTGTTCTTGCTGTGTTCATTTTTGTGTTCTTCTATGTCTGCTTGTCTCCCCCTCCCCGCTGTTGCGGTAACCCGCTGAGTCAGTTCACCGTGCGGCAGCTTGCCCTGCCCGTGGCGGCTTGCCCTGCCCACGGTGGCTTTGCCCAGCCCACAGCAGCTTGCCTTCTCAAGGCGGTCTACCTGCTCAAGGAGGCCCCAGGAACCGAACCCGGGGCCTCCCATGTGGTAAACCGGCACCCTACCAATTGAGCTACAGCCGGCCCCTGTTATTTCCTTCTTTATACCTCCTTTGGTGTTACCATGTTGCTCTTTTTCTAGTTTTTATAGATGTGCAGTTAGGTCTTTGATTTTAGCTCTTTCTTCTTTTTTAATATAGGCATTTATCATTACGAATATCCCTCCCAGTAGAGCTTTTGCTGCATCTCAAAGATTTTGATATATTGTGTTGTCATTTTCATTTATTTCAAGGTAGTACTGATTTCTTTTTCAATTTCCTCCTTGACTCACTGGGTGTCTAAGAGTGTATTATTTAACTTCCATATCTTTATGCCTTATCAGGTTCTCTGCCCCTTACTGATTTCCAGTTTCATTCCATTGTGGACAAAGAAATTACTTTTTATAATTACAATCTTTCTGAATTCATTGAGAGTTGTTTTTTGGCCTAATATGTGGTTTATCCTGGAAAATGATTCATGTGCACTTGAGAAGAATGTATATCCCACTTATTTGAGTGTAATGTTTTGTATACGTCTATTAGTTCCAGATCCTCTAATGTATTATTCAAGGTCTTTTGTTTTTTTACTCATCCTCTGTCAAGATATTTTGTCTAATGGTGATAATGGGGTATTAAAATCCCCCCTATAATTGTAGAGTCATCTATTTCTCCACTTTGTTTTCTCAATGTTTGCCTCATGTATTTTGAGGTACTCTGGTTAGGTGCATAAATATTTATGATTGTTCTTTCTTCTTGATAGATTTCCCTTTTTATTAATAAAGAGTGTCCTTTTTCTTTTATAGTAGCTTTGCATTTAAAGTCTATTTTGTCCAATATTAATGTAGGTACTCCCACCTTTTTTGGTTATTGTTTGCATTTAAAATTGTTTTCCAACCATTTACTTTTAGCCTCCTTGTGTCCCTGGGTCTCAGGTGAGTTTCCTGTATACAGCATATAGATAGGTAATATTTCCTTATCCATTCTGCCAGTGTCTCTTGATTGGAGAGTTTAATCCATTAACATTCAGAGTTATTACTGTCAAGGAATTACTCACATTAGGTATATTTTCTTTGGTTTATGTATGACATAAGTTGTTTTTATTTCTCTTTTTATCTTTTCAGTTATTATTATACTCTCTTCCAACTCTCTCTCTCCTATTTTTTCCTTTCAACCTGCAGAACTCCATTTAGTATTTCTTGAAGGGCAGGTTTCTTATTGATAAACTCTCTTAATTTCTGTTTATCTGTGAATATTTTGAACCCTCCCTCATTTTTGAATGCCAGCTTTGCTGAATAGTGCATTCTTGGTTAGAAGATTTTTTTTTCTTTTCGCACCTTAACTATGTCATACCACTGCCTTCTTGCCTCCAAGGTTTCAGATATGAAATCAGCACTTAATCTTATTCCCTCTTATGTGATGGGTTTCTTTTCTCTTGCTGCTTTCAGGTTTTTGTTTTTTTTTTCTTGAGTATTGGACAATTCAACAAGTATATGTTTTGGGGTAGGCCTGTTAGGATTTATACTGTTTGGGATGTGCTGTCCTTCCTAGACATATATGTCTATGTCCCTCAGTAGAGTTTGGAAAATTTCAGCCATTATTTCCTCCAACACTCCTTCTGTCCCTTTTCCCTTCACTTCTCTCTTTGGGATGCCTATAAAGTATATGTCTGTGAATTTTGGTTGTCAAGTCCCTAAGTCCCTGCTAGATTTTTTCTGTCTTTTTATCTATCTGTTCTACTATCTGTCTGATTTCAAATGTACTGTCTCCCACATCACTGATTCTTTCCTCTGCCTGCTGTTATGTGCTTCCAGTGCATTTTTTATTTCTTGCATTGTGCCATTCATCACCATCATATCCATAATCTTTTTATGTATGTTTACAATTTAAGTGTGTTCTCTTAGTGTCTTCTTAATATCATTAATCTCTTCCATCTATTCATTAAGTCGATTCTTGATATTTGTTTAGACATCTCTGATTAGTTGTTCCATGTTCTGCAACTCCTCCTGTTTCTTAGTTTGGCTTGTAATTTTTCGTGGTGTCTAGGCATCTGTTTTCTTTATGTGCTTGTTCAGTTGGTTAGCTTTGCTTTCTATTCTAGGGCTTTATTTTGTTTGTGTGTGTGTGTGTATGTGGTAAGGTTTCTCTTTGACACTTGGTTTTTCTTATTCTATTTCCTTGCTGTTGTCTGTGTTCCCTTGAAAAATAAATATTAAGACCAGAGAAAAAGAAAGAGATATTGAGAGAAAAAGAATAATAGTAATAACAAAAATGTAGAAGAAGAAACATATAGACCTAGGAAACTAAATAATTAATATGAGTTAAAAATCATAAGGAGTACAAAGCAATAAGAATAAAAAAGTGAAATAGAAAAAATGAAACAAGAAACCAAATATAGAAAAAATATAGAATGAATTAAAAGGCTGGAATGATGAGAAGAGAGGAAAAGATAAAAAGAAAGAAAAAAAAGAGAGAGAAATAAAATCTGGACTTGTGCAGCCCCATGGTCATGAAAGACAATATTATAAAATCTCATACTCTTTTCAAATATGTCCTGTTTATATTGTTTCCCTTTAGAAAACTGATTAAATATATTGCCTAATTGCTCTGGCTAGAAGTTCCACTACCATGTTGAATAACATTGTTGACAGTGGTCATCCTTCTCTTATTCTACATCTTAGAGGGAATGCATTCAGTCTTTGACTATTCAGTTTTATGTTATCAGTCTTTTTCACATATGCCTTTTAGCATGTTGAGGAAGTGTCCTTGTATTCATTTTGTTCTATGTGTTTTTTTCAAGAAGGGGTACCGACTTTGGTCAAATGTATTTTCTTATCAGTAGAGATGATCTTGTGTTTGTTTGTTTGTTTTTTCCTTCATTTTGTTGATGTGATGTATTACATTAATTGATTTTTAAATTTTGAACCACTCTTGCATATCTGAGATAAAACCCACCTGTTCATGGTGTATAATTTTTTGATGTGTTTTTGGCTTGGTTTTCAAATATTTTTCTGTTATATTGCATTGACAGTCTTCAGCAAACTAACACATATATTTATAATTTTCATAAGAGTTGGGATATTTTGGGCCATTATTTCCTCAAATATTTTTTCTGCCTCTTTTCCCTTCTCTTCTCCAGGGTGTGTATGTTCGTGCACTTTATGCTGTCATTTAAATCCCTGAGACAGTGATCAAATGTTTCTATTCTTTATCTGTTTTTCTGACTGTATGATTTGGATTGTCCTGTCTTTAAGTTCACTGACTCTTTTTTCTGACTGTTCAAATCTGCTGTTGTATGCCTCTAGTGTATTTTTAATTTCTACTATTGTGGCTTTCATCCTCATAACTTCTGTTGTTTCTTTTTACACTTTCAAATTCTTCTTTATGCTCTCGTATTGTCTCTTTTTAAAAGATTTATTATTTATTTATTTATTACTCCCAACCCCCCTCGTTGTTTGCACTTACTGTGTCTGTTTGTCTTCCTTGTTTCTTTAGAAGGCACTGGGGACTGAACCTGAGAACTCTGACATGTGAGGGAGGTGCCTAATTGCTTAAGCCACCTCCATTCCCTACTTTGTTATGTCTCTCATTATTTTTTCTTTCTTGTGTCTCTCTTGTTGCATTATATTGTGTCAGCTTTCTGCACCTGCCTATCATGTCAGCTCATTGTCTTGCTCATCTTTAGGAGGCACTGGGAGCCTTCACTGCCTGCTTTGTTGTGTTTCATTATGCTTTTCTTCTTGTGTATTCTGTTGTGTCATCTTGTTGTGTCAGCTTGCCTCACTGGCCCATCGTGCCAGCTTGCTATCTTCTTTAGGAGGCACCAGGAACTGAACCAGGGACCTCCCAGGTGATAGGCGGGAGCTCAATCATTTGAGCCGCATCTGCTTTCCTCACATTGTCTTTTTAACACTCTTAACTCTTTATGCATATTTTCCTTCATCTTCTTGAATTGATTGAGGAGATCCATTTGAAATTCTTTGATTATTTATTCCAAATTCTGTCTCTTCTGTAGTTTTAATTTGTTCCATAGATTGAGCCATATCTTCCTGTTTCTTAGTATGGCTTGTAATTTTTTTCTGGTATCTATGCCTCTGATTAACTTGCAGAGTTAACTCTGAAGGTAAGTTTTTCCCTCTTGTCTAGGATTTAATTGTTGATTGGCTTTTTGTTAAGGCTCTTCTTTAAACTTGGTCCAATTTATTCTAGACCTTTAGAATAACTCATGTTAACTGATAAGATTTTCTCAGTTCTTTTTCATTGGATTTTTTGCCCTGGATATGTTGTACATTTTTCATGTTTACACTTGCTGTGTAATTCTTTCACCTCCAGGAGAAAATTTCTTTTCCTCTGTTCCTTTTCTGTATATCTTGAACTCTTCTGTTTGTAGTTTGTGCAGAATTTTCTCCCCAGCTCTTATGATTTGTTTAAATTATTTCCCTCACTCATTTTTTTAAAAAAATTATTCTTTTCAGTTTTGGTACCCTCCTTTCTTACAGAAGTTCAGTTTTAATCCCCATCCCCTTTTATTCTCTGAGGCTTTTTTTGCTTCCTGTTTTTTTCTTGTTTTAGTATCCAGAAAGGTGGGCCACTACAAAAAAGTGCTTCCTGTTTTTTTCTTGTTTTAGTATCCAGAAAGGTGGGCCACTACAAAAAAGTCCATTATGCATGTTGGTGGGTCAGTCAATAAAAAGTGGATTGAGTGAGCTCACCTCTTGCCATCCACAGTTCTACCATGGTCTCTATGGACTCGGGTCCCTTTGTCTGGATATGTCTGGGATTCTAACATACTTCTCTCTCTTTTTAAAAGATTTATTTATTTTATTTATGCCCTCCCTCCCACATTGTTTTGCACTCACTGCCTGCTTTCTGTATATTCTTCTGTGTCTGCTTGTCTTCTTGTTAGGCAGCACCAGGAACCAATCCTGGGACCTTCCGGAGTGGGAGAGAGGAGCTCAGTCTCTTGCACCACCTCAGCTCCCTGGTCTCTTACTATTTCTTCTCTGTGTCTCTTTTTGTTGCATCACCTTGCTGCATCAGCTCTCTGTGTGGGCCAGCAATCCTGTGTGAGCCAGCACTTCAGCATGGGCCAGCTTTCTGCTCAGGCCAGCTTGCCATGTGGGCCAGCAGCTCTAGTATGGAAGTTTCCTACTTAATTTTTTTTTATTCAGCGTTTGTGGAATCCTTCTCTAGTCGCCATCATTCTCCAGAGTTCTGAGCAAGTGGGATGTATCCATTTTTCACTGAATCTTTGGGGAGGTTTTTTCAGGGATGTCTTACATTCCCAATGGATGATGCCACTCCTCAGACCTTTTTTTAAAAAACTTGATTTATGTGTAGACCTTTGTTGTAGGTCCCAGAGAGAGGGAGGTGTCATGAGGGGTAGAAGTGCAATTGGCTCAGCTGTCTCCCTTTTTATAGTTTTTTAAAAGTAGAAACTGAAGTAATTGATTTGAGGTCTTTCCATAAATGTATTAAATGCTATATATCCACTCCCCCAAATATACTTCCAGTGGCTTTATTAGCATCCCTCAAATTTTGGTATACTGTAATTATTGGTAATACCATTAAAACATTTCCTTTTAAAACTCTGATTTTTTTTTGAACATGGGTTATCTTCCTTTCTTAAGATGTCCTGCTCCATCTGCTTTCATTTTTCTTCACCCCAATCTTTCCTTTCAGTTTTCTCGTAGTGTTTGTCTTTGCGTGATAAATTCATTCAGATTTATATGTTAGAAACAAGTCTAGATTTTTCAATTAATTTTGAATGATGTTTTTGCTTGGGATACAATTTGAGGTTAATACATTTTCTTTCCATAATTTAAAGATGTTTATACACTGTCTCTCATTTGCATCACCTCAATGAGAAATCTATTTTCATCTTTGTCTATGTTCCTCTGCATGTAATATGTACCCTCTGACCCTCACCCGCTTTCATATTTTAAGATTTTCTCTTTGTCACAGTTTATGACTGTTTTGATTATGATATAAGTTAGTGTAGTGCTCTTCATTTGTTTGTGTGTGTGTGCTTGAGGTTCTTTGAGCTTTCTTAGCCTTTGGTTTTCATCAAATTTAGATTTTTTTGGCCATTATTTCTTCATATATCTTATAGTCCACTCAAAGTCTCTAATTACACATATTTTAGGGCACTTGGAATTGTGTCAAAGCTCAGTGATCCTCTTTATTTTTTAAAAACTTGTTTTCTTCTATGGAGGTTTCCTCTTGGATAGCTTCTATTGTTATATCTTTAAGTTAAACTAACCTTTTTCTATGCAATATTTAAACTGCCATTAATACCATCCAGTGTGCTTTTCGTTTCAGACATTGTAATTTTCATTTTCTAGAAGTTTGATTTTGATCTTTTATATATATATATATTTTCTATTCTTTGCATAGTTTTTGAATGCATGGCCTAGCATTGTATGATAATAATTTCCTGGTTTACTAAGTCTAATACCTATGTCTGCTTTGAGTCAGTTCTGATTAATTGCTTTTTCTCCTTATCATAGGAGTGTTATATTTTCCTGCATCTATGGTAATTTTTAATTGGTCAATAGTCATAGATACGTCTACCTTTATGGGTACTTAATATTTTTTATTCCTACAAATACTCTTGAGATTTTTTAGGATTCCTGTAAATTACTTTGAAACAGTTTGATTCTTTTAGGTCCTGCTTTTAAGGTTTTTTAGGTAGAATCAGAACTGTGTGCCATGTAAGGCTAATGCAAATTATGCTTCTGAGTATTCTATAAAACGCCCCATGAATCATGAGGTTTTACCATTTGGGTACTATTCATGGTCCTGTGTATGTACTGGGCATTTTTACCTATAATTATTTTGGATGGTTTTTCTCCAGACTCAGATCATTTGCTCACACATAAGATATGCTCAGTACTCTGTTGAATAATTGAAGGGATCCTCTGCAGATATCTGGCATTCTCCCCCTCTGCAGCTTTCTAATCTTCAGTACTCTATCCTGTGTTCTCTAGCTACCTTGTTCTTCCCAGATTCTCAGGTACATCTACTGAAATCAAAGGTCTTTTTGGGTTCTGCCTGAGTTTGCCCTCCCTATGCTGTGACCTGAAAATGCTTTCAAGACAATAAATTTGGAAGTCATTGAGCTCATGTTATTTTTTCTATCTCTCTCGGATCTCTGTCTAGCAATTCCTGATTAACTGTTGTTTCATTTTTTTTTCTTCTTTTTGGTTTAAGTGTACCTATTAAACCATCTTGGCCAGACAAAAGTCTGCATTCATTCTCCAAACTCCACCACAGATTATTTTATTCTCCCTTGTTAAAGAATTAACCTACTTGAAGAATTGTTTTCTTCTTTTCACTAAGGGGAGAATTTTCATAAATTTCACTTTAATTTATATATGTCATCATCATTGAAGATGGATTCCTTAAGGACCCATGAGTTGCTTTTTCTGTTTTTGTCTTTAGGAAACACCAAATGCCTAAAATATAGTAGATTTTGATTGATGTCCTGAATGAATAAAGAACAGAGTGAAAGCATGTAAAAAAGAAAATGAAAAGTAGAGTTTGGTGTAGAATTTCCACATAAACTAAAGAGAGAAATGTTATTGAAAACAATGCTAATGGGAATCATTTAAGTGATTGAGAGTCTTTGCAAGTCTTTAAAGACTAAAGTTGATTAAAATGAAATTCTCTGAAAAAGTTTTTTATATATGTCCTCTTTAACAGTCAACTGTTCCTATTTTGCTTAAATTATATTGAAAAAAGGTGTATTTTTTAATTTGCAAGAGTTTTCTGTAGAGTAACATAACTTATACCAGATATGTAGCTTTATCCATGAATCTCACTTCCAGTTAGTATTTCTTAAATGCTGGAACCCTGTATTAGAAACGATGGGAATGAGTCTAAGCATGGATGATAGCCAACAAATGGAAAGTTTTGACTTCATATGAAGATAGTTGGCTGCATGTTTTTCAATTCCATTCAGATAGGGATATTTTAAATTTTTATTATAACATTAAAAGGACAAATATCTTAAGAAAATAAATGCCAATAATATTAAATTGAACAATGTTTGAAAATACTTACTGCTTTTGTTAATTTCAATGCTATCTAAAATATGTGCAGTTTCTGCTGCAGTTGCATTAAAGTCTTAGGACTGAAACAAATTTTAACAAGTCCTCTAGCTCTTCCTATAACCATTATTTTTCAAACCAATTACTTGAAGAAGAAACAACTACTATTCTAACTAATATTTTCATCTGTATACTCCTTTTATGTTTACAAAGCACTGAGAGTTGACAAAGCCCTTTCACATCAACTTTTACTTAGACTTCCAGATATACATTGTAAGCAATAGCTTCATTTTCTTTTACAGATGAGAAACCTAAAAGACACAGAGGGTAAATTACCTACAAAAGGCCACCCCATGAATAAGTGGTGAGGTCAGGTGATAGCACAGATCATGCTCAGATCTTGCTCTGACCTTAAGATTCTGTCTTGGACATCTTAGTTAGCTTTTGTCTCCTGGTTAAAGTGGCCAATAGATATTTTGTACAGTTACAAATTCAAGCTTAAGATTTCATCTAAGAGAAATCTATTACCTCCATCTGACATTAAAAAACATCACACAAAGCAAAAGCCATAATATTTAACATTTGATTTTAAAATCAGAATTAATTTTTCTCAGAACATTGAAACTCAGGTCTCAGAAGCTTGTTAGAAAAAAGACAGTGGCTCATTACCACTAGTTTGGTAAAGTTTTAAAGATCTTCAAAAAAAACTTTGATAGTAATAAAAATTGTAGGATTTTTGGAGCAACTCTATCTCAGGAAATTTTCTGAAAGAACTCCCATTAGCAATGGATAGATATAACAAATGGTTAGTGATCCAAATGGGACAAGAAGTTAGGAGGAATGCAGTATCCCAGAGGAATCTTTTACTTATCTGTTTGGGAAGGATATAGACTTCAAATTGCGTTCTTGGCAGGGAGGAAAAGAGATAAATCCTCTTTAATTCCCATGATGCTATTCTGTGCTAGGTACTATTTTTCTTTTACAACAAAACATAATATATTAAAGCTGCATTGTATATGGTTTGAAGTCGATGGAAGAATTGTCGTACCCATAAAAAAACTGTTAAAAATTCTCATCCCCTTATTTTATTCCCCACATTATTTCTTAACTCAGTGACAGGTTCTAAGTTACTTAGAAACTATAATTTCATCTAATATCAGACTATCATTCTGGGGCACTAGTTAAAAATAAGAGCCATGTTTTAGATGGCATGAGGCAAACATAGTGTGGCACTTTGTCAATATCAGCCCTAATGAAAATTTCCCTCTTCTCTTGAACCATTCCTAGTAAGAACATTATATGGCACATGGTTAACACTGAACAAATGGTAGCGATTATTGTTATTACCTACTTTCCTTAGACAAGTCTTTGTGAGTTCAGCACTTCACACATTTCTTTAGCTAACTTTCAGTTCCTTGATTTTGTGAAAACTTCAATTCCATATACCCCAGAAATGACTCCTTTCAGAACTAGACCAAGACACATGACCGCTAGAAAAATGTTGTCATTCTTCTAGCAGCCAAGCGGAAAGATTTTTGACATAGTCTACCCATAAAACTTAGGGACAAATGACAGACGACTTGCATGCATAGAAAAAAATTACAAGCCGAATCTCTTAGAAGGAGCTCTAACATTATTTTTCTAAACACTTTAGAGCTTATTTTATTCAAATTTATTTTCTATTTAGTATGCACCTTCACACTATAATGTTATAATATTTTTGAGACTGCATATTTTAAGATAAAATATCACATTCTTAAATTAGTTCTTTGAAAATTAGCTCTTTCTGATTCATGGAGCCTGCATTCAGAAATGTGATACCTAGGTTTTCAATGTACCATGCCTAATGGCCTGTTAGTTCAGCATTTCCCATATTAGAATGATATAATATGAAAAGGATATTCTGTGTTCAAATTAATTTTAGAATGGTTGCTTTAAATAAAACAAAAAAAGTTTTGTTTACTCTAGAATTTCTTAGAGCCTTGGCTATATAAATATATATTATAAATCTCCAAGAAGGAGCTGAAAAGTATGCATTATTTACCAAATATATTTGTATATGGAATATATTTTTGAGACACATTTCATAACTCCCCTAGGAAACCACAGTTGAGGATTCTTGTAGCAGGTATTCATGTTTTAGTGAATTTTTTTGAGTGAATCATAAGTTTAAATGTAGTTATATTTCAATCAATGAATCAATATTAATAAGGATACAACTCAGAGAAAAATTCAGTGCATCATTTTTAATTATTAGATCACATTATTAGACCTACAGTTATCTAATAAAAACTTATGGATAGCTTTTTCTTAACTTTTAATTTTTCAAAGAAGGGTCATAAAAGATATAGATCAATATTTTATATTATCTAATATATTTAGACTAATGATTTATAAAATATAAGGAATTTGGTATTACAGTTAATAAATAAATGGAGTAAATGGAAATTGATATCCGTAAATCATATTTTAATTTGGAAAGAAAACCTGAATTATGGATGAAATATAGAAGAAAGCAATGAAAATGATAAATAGTGAACATATTGTCAACATTTCACTATGCTTCTTGTTCACCTGTAAAATTAGTGAAAATTAACAGAAAGGAATTCAATAACTCTGCTATTCTCTTGCAAAATAAAAAAAATCACAAAATAACAAGGTCTTTGTGGTCTAAAAGCAAACGTGTCAGTATCAGCTGGGGCTTATTGTATGCAGAATGAAATACAATTGTCATGATATTTTCTTTCCTGAAAAGCTTAGAATTAAGGGTTTAATTTATTTGGGTATTGCAAATTTTTAAAAGACATGGAGGAGCAGATGTAGCTCAAGTGATGAAGCACCTGCTTCCCATGTATGAGGTCCCACGTTTGATCCCTTGAACGTCCTAAAAAGGAAAAAAAAAAAAGACATGGGAGGGTGGCACTGAAAAACTCATAGATGTGATTGAAGGTTTGAAAATAAGACCTAAAGACAAATGCTTAAGAATTCAGAATTAATTAACTTTGAGAACAGAAGAATGAGGGTAGACATGACTATCTTCAGGATTATTTTAACAACAATGGTTAAGGAGCTATGAATAGGACCATCATCAATACTGAAGAAGAATATGACTACAGAAGGGGAATTATTTTTTTTTTAGATAGAAAAGAGTGCCATGACATGTTATTTAATGGGTCCTTAAGTTTATGAAATAGATAATAAATATTTATTATATTGAAATTGTATGCTATTCTTAGTGAAATTATGAAGAGAGATATATTCAAGAGGAAATAAGACTATTCCTATGTGAGGTGCTACTTTAAAATTGAGTCTGCCCCATAAGGATGTTTTATAATTTAACTTGTGGTTATCTCAACCAATTCAATTTTTAATGATCTATTTAAAAGTGGAAAATTAGATGAAGAGAAGGAGAATTTTAAAGGAAACTAAAGAATAATCTAGGGAATGTATAATATAGTGATTTTGGTGGTGGATGAAGATTGTGGTTAATAGTGTAAATATAAGAATGCTCTTCTTTTAATAAGTGCTAAGAATATGGTGATACACAGGAAAATTGCAATTAATTTAACTATGGATGGTGGTTAATAGGAATATTTTAATATTTTGCAGTAATGGCAAGAAGATATTATTTCAATTCTAAGGGACAACAATAGGAGGTGTGACAGTTTAAGATTATTTATGAATTCCAAAAAGAGGGATTATGTTTGTAAACTAATCTATTCCTATGATTGTGATACTCTTTGATTGTATTAGATTTAGCTGAGATGTTTGATTAAATTATGTTAAGATTAGGGCTTTGATTTGACCATGTCATTAAGACAACTCAGAATTGAGTGGACTATATAAATGGGCGCTCAATCAAGAACAAGGAAGCAGGTATGTGAGAAAAGAGAGAAAGCTCCAAAGACATAGAAGAAGGTCCTGCGGCCCCAGGAAGAGAGTTGAACCTTTTACATGATAGTATACAGCTAACCTTGTGAAGGGAACAGAGCAGCTGAACCCAGAAAGAAACAAGTCCTGGAAAGAGAGATGAGCCCTACATCAGCCTACAGCTGAGATCAGAAGAAGCTGGGCCCATGGAACCTTAAGAGGGAAGAGGAAGGCTGAACACTCACAGACATCACCCGCCAACTTGCTTCAACACGTGGCAACAGACTTTGGGTGAGAAAGGACCTCTTATGGTGCCCTTTAAGGCCTTGTAACTGTAAGCTTCTACCCCAATAAATACCCTTTATAAAAGCCAACAGAGTTCTAGTACTTTGCATCAGCACCCCTTTGGCTGACTAATACAGGGTGGGTGTAAGGGGTATGGTATTTTTCCTTTTGGAATAATGAAAATGTTCTAAAATTGACTGAGGTTATGATAGCACAACTCTGTGATGAAAATGAGAGCCACTGAGTGTACACTTTGAATGGATTGTACAAAGCATGGAACTGTATAACACAGGGAACCCAGTAGTGGAAAATAGACTGTGGTTAACAGGACAAATATGGGAATGTTCTCTCATTAATGAAAACAAAGATGTTACATGAATACAGGGTATTAATAATCGGGTGGGTTGGAGGAAAAATACACTGAATGTAAGATATGGACTATAGTGGTTAGTATTACTTTGATGTTGCTCTTGAATAGCTTGTAAAAAATGTTTCACAACAATGCAAGGTGTTGATAGTGGGGTGAAGTATGGAGACCTTGTATGAAGATATGCATATTTTTTTGGTAAATTCACAACTTTTGCTATACATTATTATTTATGTTCATGTATAAATGATATACTTCAATAAAATTTTATTTAAAAAAATAGTAACAACAGTAGCAATTTAATATGTATTTTGAAGCAGAGGGCAGTGAAGTGTACAGGTTTGGCATTGGACAGATTTGATCTTTAATACTTTAGTCACTTACCAGTGGTCAAATTCAGAAAGTCATATGACCTCTATGAGCCACTACTTCTACATAAACAAAATATGGATAGTAAACGCATGCATCCTTTGTAGGTCAGTAGAAGAATTAATATACTGTAGGTATAGTATCTGACTAATAATTTTAGTCAGCATTGTTTATTGATAACCTACTATGTGTTTTAAAATTACTTTTGTAGACAATTAAACTGAGTTTCATAAATAATAATATATATAAAAAACAGTTAATATGTTTGAGATTTGAATACAATCTCCTGATTTCCCATTAAGTGCCTGATCTACTACACTGAAGCAGTTTTTTGATCACAAACTCACGTTTCTTTTATTGAGTATTTATCATTCTTTAACCTGTGTTACGGTATTTTTATGTATTATCTTTATCCTTAAATTAATGGTTTTTTTTTAAAGCTCATCCACATTTATATCCCTCATTTTCCTACACAAATGCTTTAACTATCATAGAGGCTCCAAAATGTGTAGTGAATGAATAAATTAATGAATTAGAAAACAAATGGTTGGAATAATTAAATTATCTTACAATCTATTCAAGAATTCACCTATTATAAATTCTTCTTTAGTAAATGTTTTGTTGAGGTGAGGCTGCAGTATTTAGAAGTAATTTTCCATATCCCAACTTTTACCTTTTGGCAAATACTAATTAGGTATGTAATCATAATGCTAATTTGAACTTTACATTTAATGCTTCTCCATAATTTTATTGCCCTTGATACTAGCCCTAATTTTCTTGAGTAATTGAAAGTTTAAAACTATTGTGATTATTGAAAAATTTAACAAAAATTTCAGCTCCACATTTTTAGCAGGCTCTGATGTAGTCAATAAAATGCTGAAAAGTATACTAAATCACATTTTTGAAACAAAAACCAAGGGAATTCCTGTATGGAAACATATTGTACATTTGAAGGCATAGGTGAGATAGTTAAAATTCATCACTACATTGAAATAGGAAGACAAGAAAGTCATCTTGTAATAAATAGGTTGCTTGGTTGCTTTGCTAAAAGAGTTTGAAATTATAATACTTTCTTAAGCTAGAACAGACAGACTACAAGTTTCAAATGACTTGACTTTGTTTAAGAAAGAAATATTGGAATGGTAGAGACCTGTTTTAAAGAAGACAAAGCAAACAAGAAGTTTGCTTCTGAATTTGTAAAAAGATATAAAATGCAAAGAAAGGGATCAGGGTGAATCATTTCTCTAACCTACAATCCAAGGCTTGATGGGAAGCAGATGAGTGATGATTATTGTGAAGAGATGACTCCAAATAAAATGGAGACATCTGAAAATACTCAAGCTCACACCACAAAATGGTGGCATATGTAAATTCTTTTCGAGTTTTTGAAAGCTTATGATTAAGTGCTCTAACAGCACAGTAGCAAATGCTTTCCTTTCTTTAGTCCGTATTGAAATCTTCATGCTAATTAGTATTAGGGGCAAATGTCACATATGGATTTAAGAGGAAATTTCTGAAGGATATAAAATACAGATCCTGTATTTGATTGAAAAAAAATTTAAGAGAAGCAAAAAGGAAGAAATCATCCTATATTCAGATTGTTAAGACAAAGTCAATAGCTCTTTGGAAGACCCAACTAATTTTATTTTATACAGGCTCATGTATAACACCTGGCATTTTTGTGAAACTGCAGTTCAACAACATAGAGCTAATCGGCATATATTGCGGAAATAAGTTGCAGATACTGGGGAGTGTTAGGAGAAATGGTTTTAGCCAAACTCTTACTAAAAGAGCTAACCATATACACATAGTCAGTTTTTCTTCAGTTGCCCTCATTATCCTTTTATATCCCTATCCACTTCTAAATTCCTTCAATTACAGAAAGTGTTTAGTAATTTTCTTCTGTCCTTAACCACTACTTTTCACATTTGACAGAAATAGAAACTCAGGAGTTTATGGAAAATATTGGCAGAAATCAATGACCATCAGATTAATTTAGATTTATTTAATCCACATATAGCTATTATTGTGTATTCAACAAAGCATTCTATCTTAGGAATTTTGCAAGTTTGAAGGAAAGTTTGTGACCATAAACTTAGATAAAATGAGTCCTCCATCTAATAGCTCCAGCCAACAATCTTACATGTTCACTCCTCTCATCCATTCTATCAGCAAGTCCTCTTGGCATAACCTCCAACATCTATTTTAAATCTTTCCATATCTTTTCCAACACTCTACTCTAAGCTGCCATCATTTTCTCCAGCACTAACAGAGTAGATTTCTAAAGAGTATCTCTACATCCATCCTCCCCCTTCCTTTTATCCAATCTTCCTATCCAACTCATCCTCTGAAAACAGCAAGAGTAGAAAAATTCCTCCGTTATGAAAATCCACCACTGGCTTTCCACAAAATAGGAGAAATCCAAACTCATGTCCATGACCTTTGCATCCTTAAATAAATTGGCTTCTCTCTATCTATTCAACTTTAACTTATACCACTTTTACTTTCTCCCACCATGTATGAGCCACAGAAGTGTTTTTCCAATTCTGAATACACTGTGTATTCAGAATTATCTAGAATTTTCTTCACTTGATATTTACTTGGATGTCTCTTACCCTATAATTTATATCTCAGCTTAAACATCTCCTCAGGTAAATTGTATTATTTATATACTGTTATTTAACAAGTTTTCTCAAAGATTAGTGATTTAAAACAACAAACATTTATTATACTTCTCCATGTGGCTCAGGAATCTAGGTGTGGCTTAGTAGAGTGTCTTGGCTCAGGTCTCACATAAGGTTACAATCAATGTATCAGATGGGCTTTCAAGGCTCCACTGGGAAGGACCCATTTCCAAGTTTGCTTATGTGCCTATTGGAATGCCCAAGGTACTCATTGAATATTGGCCTGACATTTGTTTCTTACCGAACAGGGCTTCTCACAACATGACAGGTGCTTCCCCTCAGAAAGAGTAATCAAGAGAGCAAGAGAAGGTGCCTAAATGGAAGACACAATCTTTTTATAGTCTAATCTCTGGTGTGATGTCTCATCACTTTTTGAATTCTATTCACTAGTAGTGAGTCAATGAGTCTAACCCATACTCAAGAAGAAAGGCTTATGCAATGGTGTGAATACCAGGTGATGGGGGCCATTCAGGGCCATCTTAGACTCTGTCTACATCAATCTGTAAAATATACTCACCTAACCTCAAGATCTCTATAAGTCTAATCCTATGAAAGCAATAACTCAAAATCTAGAATCTTATTCAAACTAGGACAGTCACAGGAAAACTGCTGTAGACATTTTTCTTCAAGAAGAGGCACAAAGAAGATACTGGTCTACAGCTATTCTGAAATCCAGTCAAGTAAATGTTGGGCATTCCTTGATTAGGTTTCAAGGCCTGAAATAATTCTTTAGGCTCTCGGCTATGCATTATAAGGTCTTTGGTTTACCCTTTGAATCATCTTTCCTTTTTTCATCAATGGTAGGATGTGTTTTTAGCTGAATAGTTTTCTCAGCCTGATTCCTGCCTGTAGAGTCACAGGAGTCTAACTGACTATTTATATTTTGTACTGTCTCCATCCCTTTCACTCTAAATTGGCAATGTTTCTGCTGATAGAATTCTCTCAAAAACTTTGTGGGTCACCTGTGATTTTCACTGAGGTTTACCTAAAAGACAGACCTGCACATCTCTTCCAAATAAGTCCTACTCTATCCTGGGCATCTCTTGAGATGAGTGAGGTACAGTGCCCTTAGCTTCCCAAAGGCCCCCTTGATTAATTGAGAATATCTGTTAGGTATGTAATTTTAAGGATCTTTTTATATAACTAAACAATACTCTGAGAAAAAACCTTTGATCTTTCTGTGGTCTTAACAAAGATTTCAGAGTGACATCTTCTGCTTTATCGTTACACCATGTTTTTCTGGCAGAACCCAAGATGGGATGTTTTCTCAAAAGGTGTAATGTATTCTAAGGCCTTTGAAATATGGCTCCCTTGGCCTGGAATTTACTCTCTATGGTTCAAGTCTCAGTTTCAATTTCATTTCCCCAAGGAGACCTGGCCTGATATCCTAGGGTGAAGTGGATCCATCAGGTCACCATTTCTTTATTTTCAGCATCATTTGCTGTGTGGAGAGTCTAAGAATCTTTAAAACTGTCAAGTCCTGCCTCTTTTTTATTTACCAGTCCTTCCCTTAATTTATCCCACTCATCTTATATTTTACTACAAGCAGCAAGAAGAGTGCATCTTCAGCACTTTGTTTTGAACTCTCCTTAGCTATTTCAACCAGTTCTTTAGAAACATTTTCTATATTCTATATACCTGCAGGCAATAGTGTGTTTAAACATTCTGCCAAGATATAAGAATTCTTTATCTCTGAGCATTGAATAAAATTATCTTTACTTTCTTGCAAGCACTTCTGCACAGAGTATCAAAGTCCAAACTTCCTTAAACCTCTACTCAAATCCCACTGTGCAGTTCCAAAGTTATTCCTATATTTTGGTATTTATTATGGCAGCATCTCAATTTCAGATATCAAAATCTGAATTAGTTATCTATTACTATATAATAAATTATTCAAAAATGTAGTGGTTTAAAACAAAGCTTTCTGTGGATCAGGAATCCTGGTGCAACTTAGCTGGGTGCTTCTGGCTCAGTGTCTCTCACAAGGCTGCACTCAAGTTGACAATCAGGACTACAGTCCTCTCAGTGTTCGACTAGAGGAAGATCTTCTTCCAAGCTTATTCAAATGGCTGTTTGCAGGCATCGGGTCCTTGCTTGTTGTGTTTTAATTCACTAGAGCTGATGTGACAAATACTATGCAATGAGATGGCTTGAACAGCAAACTGTAGCATTCTGGTGCTGGCTTTCCGTAGTCCTTGCAATTCCTCGGTTTGCATCTCTGCCTCCTGATACACAGTGACACATGATGGTGTCCTTGATCTCCTCTTGCTTCTTTCTCTGACTCTGCATCTGAATTTCTACTGCTTATAAAGCACTCTAGCAATATGGCTTAAGGTGTAAACCCTGATTAAGTTTTACATCTAGAAGATCTTAATCACAAATGAGTCCATACCTTAACTGATAATATATCTTCAAAGGCCCTATTTACAAATGGGTTCACACCCATAGGAGCACAGATTAAGAGGAAGAACATGAATTTTGAAGGGGCCCTTAATTTGGAGCAACTGTGTTTTCCTAACCTAATCTCAGAGATGATGTCCCATCACTTTTGCTGTATTTTATTCATTAGAAGGATAAAAGGAGGGTTATTATTCAAGGATGGGTAGGTACATCAGGAGCAGGGATTTTTGGAGGCCATTTTAGAGGCTACTGACCACAGGGATCATGTATGACTGCCCGATATAAAGTAATCACTCAGTCACTTCTTATCATAACATTCTATTTTAATTCTCTGCATAGTACATTTATCTGATATATTTTTAAACTTTTTGTCATGAATTTATATGTAGGAACACAAGATAGGCTGCAAAAATAGACAAAAGCAAGTTAATGCAAAACGTTATAAAGTACACCAAGGGGGATGACATGATCATATCTGCATTTTAGACTCCAAGAAGGAGTGCTAAGATAACAAGTGCCAATGCAGCTTAAAGCAAGAGTCCACTCATCAAAGATAAGGAATATTTAACATAAAAGATAGGAGTTAAGCTATCCTACATGAATTCAAATATTTCGATTTTAGAAAGAATAGGGGTAGGAGAAAACAATTTTAGGTGGAGGAAATCATACAACAGAGGCTTGGAAAAGAGAATGTCTATTCCAGGAATTGTAAAGAGTTTGGCAGGAGGTGAAAGTCTTGAAATATAAGATCCTTAAATACAAAATTGGTAAATTAATTCTTAATTTAATAGGTAATTGGGGTCACTATTTGGACAAGATCTGATTAATCCATCCATTCTATTTAAAGCCACCCTACCAAATTGTATCTAAGTATGGATTAGAACTTAGCTTGAATTGGTAATCTTAACATTCTCAAAGGCAACACTGATCTGGGCAATGAAGATCCCTGTAGAGTTTATCCACTATAGTCTAGATATAATAAGTAGCATGGAAGGACTAAGTCAGTGGGTTTTTTTTTTTTCACTGTTGTATACATATAATAAGTGTTCCATAGGGAGACTTGGAATATTAGGGAATCTCAAACAAAATGAGAAGAGAGGGAACTTGGTCATTCTTAGTGACTCTGGAACTAGAAATTTAGCACCTTGAGAACATTGGAAAATATGGCCAGATAGTCACTTTGGAAACCTTGGGAAAGGATAGAGCCTTTTGCAGAGTTATCTTTTCCACAAAGATGGAGCCCAAGTTATCCACAACATGTCCTCAACAACACAACATTCCATTAATTCATTCATACAAAAGTCTCAGAACACATTTGTTAAACATGACTAAGTTGCATCTCTACTTCTGTAATGGACTCCTCAATGTGATTTTGAAACAATATGCTGGGTACTTATGATTTAGTCTTGCATGTTATATGACATTCAGTATTGACTTAGACTTGTATTTGTGCTATGTTGCAAAGTTGGTTCTCTGTGATCAATGTCTGAGGAAAATCAGTCCAGTTCAAATTATCCTTTAGGCTCCTGTTTAGTCAAACTACTAGACCAAATGATGGCTCTCTACCTTTTATTCTAGACCATAGTGCTTTGACATTATAAAGAATTTGCATGAGGAATTGATACTATTATAAAATTAATGTTTTTATAATATCTTAAATTGCTTCAGACTCGACTAATCATTATTTTTTAACCTATAAAGTAAAAAAAAATTCAAATACTGCTTTTCCAGCAGTAGTCACCCCGTGTTTATTACCATATAATCTATAACATCATAAAATAAAAAACTCATTCATTTATATATATTGAGTGAATGATATGTACAGTAAATGAATGAAGCATTTATCTATTTTATTTTATTATTATTTTTTAAAGATTTTATTTATTTATTTATATATCCCCCCTCTGCTGCTTGTGCTCCCTATGTTCACTTGCTTAGTGTTTTTCTGTGTCTGCTTGTCTCCCCCTGCTGTGTCAGCTTACTGCGCGGCGGCTTGCCTTCACCAGGAGGCCCTGGGAACCGAACCTGGGGTCTTCCATGTGGTAAATCAGAGCCCAACCAACTGAGCCACAGCTAGTTCCCCATTTATCTATTTTAATAGTGATTTTTTTGGATAGAAAACCAAATTATATTCCATTCAGGTCTCAAAGGTGTTGATATTTTAAATACTCATTAAAATTTATATATGTACATGTTTATAACAAGCATTCCACTGAGGAAGAATTTTAAGGAACTTAAAATTTTTTCATATATACTACTTTTAAAAATATGTTATTTCAGCAGACTAACATAAGCTAATAAATGCCTTATGATTAAAACTCCATGGGAAATATAGATAACTAAGATAAAAATAGAAAACAAAAATACCTCAAGATATATGTGTTAGAAATTTGAGGAACAAACAAAAGCTTATCATAAAAATGGATGCTTTTCAGACTTAGGTGTTTTCCAGAGATAAGAAGATTCAGAAAAATTACCCACTATCTCTTAATTTTGTCTGTTAAAATCATTGAAAGTTTTTATTATGTGAGTCATCTGTTAATTACTTCATATTTTTCCCAAGCATGACACAAAGCAAGTATATGCTTCAGTAAAGTTTAATCCAATTGATACGTTTGCAACCATAACCACATTGGTAGATACTATGCAAATGAGATTTGTCAATACTTTCTTTATTATTGAATCTTTGATGAAAATAAAAATAATAAAATAGCATGTTATATTGGTAAGGGACATGCCATATGGACTCATAAGCTTTCTTCCCCCAGACTGCATTCTGAATTGTGTTACTATCATCCTGCTCACAGAAAATTTTCTTATTATACATAGGCTTGCAAACTCAAAGTTATAATGAATCTAAAGAAATATTGCCAAAGAAAACCACTTTGTGCTGTTTTTCTGTGGAATTTATCTTTTGAGTTTCAAATAAATCTCTAACATTGTAAATATCACTCACAATATTTGGTCAAAGACCCCAATGGGTACTATTCTCTTACAGCTAAAGGAATCATCAGTGATCTTTGTTGACATTTCACTACTCTTGCCTTCTTTTCCCCCAACCACGTGTAAATCTTGCTCCATTTGAAAGCCCCCCTTCTGACTCTTTAGCTGGGGCTTTGACCATTTCTATAATGTATTTATAAAGGATGTGTTGACATGAACTTAAAAAAACCATGTTGTAGCAAGGGAGAAACTAAGAAGAAAAAAATGAGTTTCTTTGTTCAAAACAGAACAAACCAGATGATTTTACAAACTACAGTAGCTAAATAATATATCATTGATTCCAGTGCGAATAGTAAAGGTGTTCAGGGACCACTTTCTTCATATATGAGGTTTACTTTCCAATATCTAGCAATCTGGATACTTGCCATGGTAATAATTACTTCATGCAGGTCACCTACCACTTCAAAGTAAAGAAATCATGTAATGGAAAGTACTTTGAGGAACAGTTCATGAAACTGAATAAACAGAACATAAATTCATACCTTATTTTATAACATCAAAGATAATGTTTGCTCTTAACATTACAATTTCAGTTCACTGAACACTTCTGTTTTAGACATGTCTTCTTGAATTTATGGTGAACAGTACTTTTTCTGTATTAGCTTACACCATAAACTCTTGCTGGGTTGTCACACAGTAAAGTGGAAGGTTTTGAAATTAACCATGAAATACAATTTGATAGTTTATATAAAAGTGAATCATCTTGTTTATTATAAAAATATTAAGCTAGAAGCTTTAAAGCATTAATTTATTTTTTTTCTGCTGAAAATCATTCTCAGTTTAAAGTCTATCCTTATTTGAAATATTCCAGAGGAAACAATTCTATCATTCTCTTTCAGAGCACTTTCAATACTTGTGTTGCTCACTGTCAAAAAATTAAAATTTAAGCAGAATTTCATTGTTATAAATCACATATCCTAAACTCAAATGAAGGCATGGCCATATAGTTTATCTAAATAAGAATATGAGTCATGTTGGGGTTATAGAAATATAGAAAACACATGTCCTACCTGAAGCAAATCCAATTCAATAGTTTACAAAGGTGGTTAAACAGCACAGGATTTGAATTCAGGCCAGTGGGCCAGCAGCTCTTAACCCCTGATTTACATTGCAGCCATTTATCCTGGATTTAAAAGCAGAAGAAACTATGTATAGATATTCCTTATTTTTCATATGCTTAAAGAAATGTCTTTTTCCCATTCATTTTCAATTTCTAATACTTTAATTGAAATGTAGGTGGTTGTTTAATCAGTACAATATTGCTTAGCTTTCTTTTCTCAATGTCTGCCTAGAATTTATTATAAAATTTATCATCATAAATTGGAAAATTGTGAAGGATCACCTCTTTTATACCTGCTTTCTATTATAGGTGAGATGACCAAAGTTAAATGCATTACTCTGTATCCCATAGTCAATTATATAAGATTTGAAGTCTTTACTTTCAGGCATATTTCTTGAATAAATGTGAAGAATAGGCACGAACAGGCACAGAGCAGATATTCATTTATCACATTGCTTGGTATAAATCTCTCAGTCAGGATTGTGCCTTACTCACTGTTTAATGCCACATTCTGTCCTGGGCCTGGTATTTATCAAGTGAATTACAATAAATTTTTATTGAATTTGAAATTTGAGTAAACGGCATTTTCAAAAATTTCAGAAATGTTTTTGGAAAAATGAATTATTTGAGACTGAGGACGTGCTACCTGAGTCATTTAGTGATCTGTAAAATATAGTTTAGTCTAAATTTAGCTTGATTTTTTGTCTTTTCCTATACCAAGCTTTGATTAAATGTGCAGAATAAATATCTGTTATTAAAATACAAAAACAAAAACAAGTGAGATAAAAAAGAAATAATTTTCTTTATGCAAAATTAGGCCTTCATGAAGCAGATAATAAAGTAAGAGAAATACAATAATAGTGTATGTCTATTTTAAAGGCAGTTCAGAGACACTTTGGGAGTGAAAAAGGCAGGGAAGGGCTATGAATTCTTGTAATTCCAAAGGACAAGGAAAACAGGTTCAGAATAGCAGAAAGGTACTAAAGAGGAAATAAACATATTTACCCCTAAGTACCTGGGGCTGTTCACTGCAAGAGATGCAAAAACCTTTAAAAGGACCTAGGACAGCTTGTGATTTAGAGGAACAGAAGTCAATATTTATAGACATAGGGATTAAACAGTGAAATTAGGGGCAGCAAGGGAGGTGTAATGATTTAACTGAAAAAGCACAAAACATTATTTAAATACGTGTTCAAGTTCTGACTCTGCCTTGTGCCTCAGTTTCCTCATTGAAAAATGGCGGTAATAGCAGAACCTTTCTGTGGTAGGCAGATTTCTAAGAATAATCCCTAATGTCTTTTTTCTTGTACAAACTCTTCTCCTATGGGTGTGGGTAGAATCTATGAACATGATGCGATCTCACTCTTGTGATTATAAGTTACGTGGCCTATCTGTGTGGGCCTTATTTAACCATGCAAGACATACATGCAGAGTTTTCTCCAGCTGGTGGCAGAAGAGAAAGTCAGAGATTCTAAGTGTGACAGGGATTCAGTGGACCACTGCTGAATTCAAAGAGGGAGGGAGTCATGTGTCAAGGAATGTGAGTGGCCTCTAGGAGCTGAGAGCTGACCCCAGCTGAAAACCAGCACAGAAACAGGAAGCTCAGTCCTACAACCACAAGGAACAGAATTTGACCACAAGCTGAATGAACTTGGATATGGATTCTTTCCCAGAGTAATCAGATAAGAGCCTAGCCTCACCAACACTTTGATTTCAGCCTTTTCAGACTATAAGAAGAGAAACAAGTCAAGTTATCATTATAACTGTGAAATAATATATGATGTTTTCAGTCACTAAATTTGCGTTAATTTGTTACACAGCAATAGGAAATTAATGTACTCTCTTGCACAGTTGGCATGTGCATTAAATGTGATAATATCTATAGCGTTCTTAGGAGAATGTTTGTCGTGTTGTAAGAACTCAGTAAATGATACCTATTTTGTTTTGCTGTTGTTGTTGTTAGATATGCTATTCTAAGCAAACCATAGACTCTGAGAATTCCACACTTCTATCTTCAAGTAGATAATATACCTAACCCACAAGTTTCTTATGCATATTAAATGATAATGAATCATTATTCAAGGATGAGAGAAAATACAGATTCACTGGTAAGTCCACAAGGAATATAAATTCCCTAATTTTAGAGTAGTGGAGTGTCTTACTTTGCCTTAGCTACTATGACAAATACCCACACAATGGGTTGGATTAAATCACAGGAATTTATTGGCTCACCATTTTGAGGCCAGAAGAATCCCAAAATCAAGATCTCAGCAAAGTTTGCTTTTTCCCCATATATCTGTAGTTTTCTAGTGCTGGCTGCTGGTGATCTTTGGAGTTCCTTGGCTTGAGTCTTTGCCTCTCATGTCATGACACTGTCCTTTCCTTTCTCTTCTGGATTCTCACTGACTTCTGGCTTCTGGCACCATTCAGTGGTTTTCTCTTTATACGGCCTTCAATAATCTGATTAAGAGCAGACATTAATTAGTTGGGCCACATCTTCACTAAAAATAATATCTTCAAAATGTTACAATGGATTTATACCCACAGGAGTATATATTAAGATGAACATGTTTAAATTGTCACCCATAATTCAACCTACCATATGAAGGATTACAGTAGCATAAACAGAGACACCTTAATTTAAAAACCAGGAGCTGGTCCTGAAAGGTGGGTTGAATTTATATAAGAGGGAAGGGCAAAGAAAATGATTTGGGGAAGAGTATGTGGGGAACCAGATGAATCAAGTCCTGAAAGCTACATTGACATCTTTTTATTTCCCATTGCCAGTGAAGAGAATGACTTGACTAGAACAAGTTTCCTTTATCATAAGCATTATTATTTACTGTAGTACTTCTCAGAGATTGTAGTATGTTAATAAGCATTGCCATTAACAATGCATTTTTCTAAAATTATTGGGCTGTGAACCTTTTTTTTCCCCTTAGAAATCATATTGCTTTTATTCAGTAAGTTAGCCCATATTTACTTAAAAAAAACAAACAACAACAACAACAAAAAACCCAACCATGTTGAAAGTTTCTAGGCATGCAAGGTCCACATAATTCAGGCCCTAATAGGAAAACAGAACTTTTTCTGTTCTGAAGAAGAGTGGACTAGGTGGTCTGTGGCTCTTTTTACCTCTTCAAGTCTAAGTCATTTCTCTCCTTGTCTTAAAATTGTGTTAAGCTTGCTCTCTATCTAAAGCTCCTCATTAACAATGTTTCATGAAGCTGATACTTTTTTCAAAACTGTGCCATCATTGGCATTAATGGGAGACAGAGACTAATATGACTTTGGAAAATTTTCAGGTTCAAAAATTTCCTCAATAATCGTATTAATGTAGAATTCCTTGCTACCCTGAATGTAAATGAATTCTGCACACATTGTTTATGGGTTTTCTAGTAACACAACTACAAGTGGATGTCATTTAGTTGTAGTGTAAAGCACACATCTCTTAGTGTTTAGAAGTAATATCAGTTAAAAAGAAATTGGCTATTTTTTTCCTGTACAGTTGAAAATATATAAGTACTGAGATTTATTGATGAAAGAATTCATGGGAGAAAAATTATTTTCCTCAAAAAGAGAGCATGGACCCTGAACTAAATATTGTTTCTCTGTGCTGCTAAAAGAGATCAGGCCTTTATTTCATTTTATTTTATTTTTTTATCGAAGTAATTTTACCTTTCCCATTTAGCAATGCTTTTCCTCAACTTACTATAAAGCTTGGTGTCTTGGTTCTAGAAAAATACTAAAAATAGGAAATAATTTTGTGACAAAAGGATAAAAAAAAGGTCTCTACCCTCATTTCTATTTCTATATGACTATTCATAATCTATTATAGAAAAAAATTATGTGGATGTTAGGGCCTCTAAATTGTGTCTCTGACCTCTTCATCTCAATGATATTCTATCATAATAGCAACATTTGTGATCATATGAGCTGCTGTTGCATAATAATTTTGCATTTTTAGAGCACATTAGTAGTAGAAAGTTTCTAGAATTAAACAATTTAAAAGAATAAACACTTTTAAACCTTAGCTAACTCCTTATAAGCACTCATCTGTTTAAGACTGAATAATTTTGATTGCAAAAATATTTATTACAGCATTTCTCCCAAGACCCTTGAGCAAATTTATTATTTTTTACAGTAATTATTTGCAAATAATAAAACTAAGCTTTTTACTATATGTTGTCTTTCAAATCAACAGTTATTGAGCACTCATCAAAAGCAAGACACTTGTCACATTTCAATGGCAAGTTCAGGAACAAGAATTGGAGTGTCTAATTTGGAAAAGAAAGCTTTTGAAAGTTAAGGTACTAACTATATAAGATCAAAGCTGGTAGAAAAGGGGTAAGGTAAGGTGGATTATTAGAAAAATAAGGTTATGATTGAGATGAGTCTTAAAAGAGTCAGGATATCTGCTGATTATAAGATGGAATGTTTTTTAATTTCTTAAATATGTAATATATTGCCTGCTACATTTGCTAGAAATTAAATATCAATTTTTAGTTTCACACAACACTTAATATTCATTAAATTTGAAAGTTTCATTAAAATTGACCATGGTACATGACATGACTAGGAATGTATCTTCAGAATCAACAGAATTTTGCTGGTGATATGCTTTCGATTCTGTCCATTAATCTTCTCTCCTTCTGTCAACTATTGTTTAAGTTTCCTAGGCTGCTCAAAGTAAATACCATGAAATATGTTGGCTTAAACAATGGGAATTTGTTTGCTCATGATTTTGAGGCTGGAAAAATGTCCATAATGAAGGCATGATCAAAGCAATGTTTTCTTCCCAAAGACTGGCTGCTAGCAATCCTGGCACTTCTGTCATATGGCAAGTCACATGGCAGTGTCTTCTGTTCTCTCCCTTCTCTTCTGCACTTCATTGTTTTCAGCTTCTTGCTTCCTTGACTTTCTTTTTGTCTCTATTTCATTCTCTTATAAATGGACTCCAGTAGTAAGATTAAGACCCATCCTAACTGAGGTGAGACACAATTTAACTGAAGTAACCTCATCAAAATGTCCTACTTACAAAGGATTTACACCCACTAAAATTGGTTATATTTAAGAACATGTTTTTCTGGGGTGCAGACAAGTCACCACAACTATCCACTCCAGATCCATCTCATCTGGAATATTGCAATAAACCTCTATTAAGTCTCAATAGCTCTTGCATGCTAAGTCAAGCAAGGCTATATAACATATTGGTGAATTTGTGACCTTTCAATTAAGAAAGCCTGGTTTTAAAGTCTGGCTCTATCATATTTTAACTCTGTGATATTAGGCAAAATAATTAGTGTTTCTGTAAAATGAAGAAGAGTAAGATATCACATGCTTCATACGGTTATGAAAATTAAATGTAAAAACATTATTATATATTATAAAAATGAGAAGTTATTAAACACACTTGTGTAGAAGAGTGACATAGTCAATATATGCCTTGGAATATTTGACTACAGTATGAATATGTGTAAAGTAGAGGCTTAGTTATGATTCTAGTAAGCAGATTGATGCAATATTCTAGGCCAGAGGTAATAAAGATCTAAAGTAAGGTATCTTCAGTGGGAATGAAATGAGATGATGAATTAGAGAGATGATAAAATTCTGTTAAGATTGACAGAATTTAACAACTATCTGGCATAAAGGTTAAAGACTGTCATAGAATCAAAGATGACCTCAAGATTGCTAACACAGGTGACTGGAAGAGGATAATGCACTAACAGAAATTAAAAAAGAAAGTGGCAATTTGGCACAAGAAGGTACTAGGAGTTAGGAAAACTCCATTATGGGCATAATCCTCCATACTGCCAAGGCTGCCCATAACTTCTACACCAACCACAAGTTTGGTAGTCCCCAGAGCCCTCTTCATTTCAGACCAGCTGGCTGCAAATTTTGGGTTCCCCATGGACTCTCTAAGGTTAGATAATGTGCTAGAATGACTCACAAAATTCAAGAAAACCCTATACTTATTATTACAGCTTTATTATTGCAAAAGGATACAAATCAGAAGCAATCAAAAGAGAGGCACAATCTGGGACTG
>PVKH010000249.1:0-13210 GCA_004027955.1 Chaetophractus vellerosus
ATTCTATGATCATGTGGGGTTTATCCCAGGAATGCAAGACAGATTCAACATTTTAAAAAATCAATGTAATTCCACATATTAACAGAAGAAGAAAAACCACGTGATCATATGAATTGGTACAGAAAAAAAACATATCAAATGTCAACATTGATAGATGATAAATGCTAAGCAAACTGGTACTAAAAGGAAGTTCCTTAATCTGACTACAGCTAACATACTTAATGGTGAAAGAGAATGTTTTCCTCTTAAGGCAAGGGAACCACTCTCACCACTCACATTGGAGGTCCTAGCCAGTTCAATAAGTCCAGAAAGAGAAATATAACGGAAGAAATAAAACTTTTCCTATTCTCAGATGACATAATTGACTATGTAGAAATTCCCAAATAATCTACAAAACAAGCTCCTAGAACTAATAAGTTTGTAGGACACAAAGTTAATCCACAAAATCATATTGCTATATACTAACAATGAATAATCAGAAAGTAAAATTTAAAAACAATACCACTTACAATAGCTCCAAAAAATGATATACTTTGGTATACAACTAACAAAACATATGCCGAAAGAGACTAAAAAAACCTGATGAAAGAAATCATGGAAGACATAACTAAATACAGAGACATACAATGTTCGTAGATTGGAAGACTCTCCCCAAATTGACCTACAGATTTAATGTAATTTCCTAAATCCAAATAGACCTACTCCAAGACATCTACTATTCAGAAGGTCAAATGCCAGAGAAAAGCATCATATACAAGGGATGCTCACTAAGCTTAAGTACCTATTTCTCATCAGAAACAATACAGGCAAGTAGGCAGTGGTATGAAATACAGAAGATACTGAAAGAAAAAAGCTGCCAGCAAAAATTCTTTATCCAGAAGAGCCCTATCTCATATCTTATACAGAAATTAATTCAAAATGGACCAATGATTTAAATATAAAAAACAACAACCATAAAACTCCTAGAAGAAAATGTAGGAAGACACCTTCAAGGTCTTGTGGTAGGTGGTGGTTTCTTAAACCTTTCGTCCAAAGCATGAGCAACAAAAGAAAAAATAGATAAATGGGTCCTCCTCAAAATTAAACACTTTTGCACCTCAAAGGACTTTGTCAAAAGGGTGAAAAGGCAGCCGACTCAATGGGAGAAAATAATTGGCAATCACATATCTGATAAGGGTTTAATATCCATGATATAAAAGGAGATCATACAACTCAACAATAAAAAGACAAAGCATCTGATTTAAAAATGGGCAAAAGACTTGAAAAGACAACTGTCCAACGAAGAAATACAAATGGTGAAGAAACACATGAAAAAAATGTTCAACATCACTAGCAATTAGGGAAATGCAAATCAAAACTACAATCAGATATCATTTCATGTTTATTAGACTGGCTGCTGTTAAAAAGTCAGAAAACTGTAAATGTTGGAGAGGATATGGAGAGATAGGAATGCTTATTCACTGTTGGTGAGAATGTAGAATGGCACAGCCACTGTGGAGGACTGTTTGGCAGTTCCTAAGGAAGTTGAATATAGTCTTGCCTTGGTACCTGGCAATACCCAGAAGACATATATATACTGGGACCTGGTATATACCCAAAAGAACTGAGAGCAGTGACACAAATAGATACCTGCACACCAATATTCATAGCAGCATTATTCACTCTCGCCAAAAGTTGGAAACAACCCAGATGTCCATCAACTGAAGAATGGATAAACAAATTGAGGAGTATACACAAAATGGAATATTATGCAGAATTAATAAGAAATGAAGTTGTAAAACATATGACATGAATGAACATGGAGGACATTATGTTGAATGAAGCAAGCCAGACACAAAAGGACAAATACTGTATAACTGCCTTATTATGAACTAAATATACTGTATGAAATATAAATATATTATGTGAAATATGAATATGGGTAGAACTGCATATGTAAGACCATTTTCTTTGAAGCTGAACAAAAGTAAGTTAATAGTACAAAATGTTAATACCAAACAAAAACACATTATACTAAGTGAAGGAGACCAGACACAGAGTACTACATATTATATAATTCCATTTATATACAATATAAACATAAATCTATGTATAAAGATGAAAGGAGATTAGTGGTTATGTAGGTCTGAGGAAGGAATGCTAAGGGGTGTGGAGTCTTACTTTTTGGGGTAATGAAATTGTTCTAAAACTTTTGAGATGATGAATGCACATCAATGTGATTATACTAAAAGCCATTGATTATACTTAGGATAGACTAGCCAGAAACTACAGTTGTGTACAGTGGGGGAAGCATAGAGAGATTGAGAGGTGAGGAATTTTCTTGTTGGTTTATTTGTCTGTTTTCTTTGTTTATTATTGTTGAAATAATGAAAATGTTCTAATAATGATCAAAGTGATGAATGCACAAATACATGATTATAGCAAATACCACTGATTACACACATTGGATGAACTGTAATATTTATTAATATGTATCAATACAATTGATTTGTTTAAAAAAAATTCTTCATCCAACAAAACTGTCCCTCAAAAATGAGGATGAGTTTTAAATCTTCACAGAGAAACAGAAACTGAGAGAGTTTGTCACCAAGAGACTGGAATTACAAGGCATACTAAAGGGAGTGTTACAACCTGAAAGGAAAAGACAGGGAAAGACTTGGATAGGAATGTAGAAATGAAGATTATTAATAAGAGTAACTAAGAGGGTAAAAAGACTGCCAGTAGCAAGGCATGACAATGGAAAGCCAAAGTATAAAATGAATGCAGTAAGTAATGCCTTTGCAGTAAAATTTGCTGAATTTTGAAATGAATAAATAACCATTAAATCACCACAATCAAATAATCATATCCAACAAGCCCAAAAGCTTTTTCATTCTACACTGTAATCCATCCATGCATCCCCTCCCTCTTTGTTAATACCCCCTCCTCTCAAAAACTGAAGGACATTTTATAGTATTGTATGTTATGGAATTCTACAAGATGTATATTATGGGGGCTAGATTTTTTATATCAGCATAATTATTTTGAGATTTACCTTTGTGGTTATGTGTGTTGATGTTTCTTTTGGTTTCCATTGCTGAGTAGTAATCCATTATATGGGTATACTAACATTTGTTTATCCTTTGTCTTGGTAAGAACTTGGGACTGACTTTTCCCATTTGGCCACAGCCATTAAAACATTAACTGAGGAAGCAGCATCTCTTTGTGACTGTTGCAGCACAAGTATAGTTATACTATGTAACTTCATGCTGAATTGATATTATGCCTAAAAGTATTCAAACACCTAGCTATTTAGTAGCAATTTCATTTGAAACCCTTGCTCCAAAAAAACCAACCAAACAAAAATTACTGTGATGTGTTATTTTGGTTTAGTTACTTATTTCAGATTTTTATTATGAAAAGTTTCAATCCTATAGCAACGTTTCCCATTAATATTTCACTAAACTTAATCACATACCTTTATATTCCTCCATCAAGTCTTCATGTTTTTAGTGCATTTCAAGGTAAATTGCAGACATCAGAATATTTCCTCTTAAATACTTTGTCATGCCTGTCATTAACTGCTGTTCAATATTTATTTACAGATTTTTCTTTTAATGAGAAATTTACATAGAGTAAATATACAAGTCTATATACAAATCTTAAGGGAACATTCACTGAGCTTTGGCACATATATATATGTACCTGCATAATCCCAACCCCTTTCAAGATATAGAACATTACTATCACCCCTGAAAGTGGTCTTTTCCTCTTTACATTAACCCTTGCCTCATCATAGCTTAATTTCGTTTGTTCTAAAATTTCATATAAATAGAAGCATGTTATATGTATTCTTTTGCGTATGTATTATTCTGTTCAGTAGAGTTCCTGAGATTTATTCATGTTTTTGCATGTATCAGTAATTCATTCCTTTTCATTGCTGAGTCCTATCTGCTGAATGAATATCTGTTTGTTTAATGCATTGTCTTCAAGGGAACAGAACTAGGGTTTCTATCATTGATTCTTTGTGACTGCTATACAGTAAATTTCTTTGAGGCTTCTCATTACTTCCAATAACATTATTCTAGCTAGCTAAAATACTGTCTGACAGCTTTCATTCTAGGTCTGATTTTTATGGATGTCTTTGGAAGTCTATCATTATTGTTACCTACTTGGGAATTTATTTATTTGCCATTTTCATCTGGAGCACTGTCCTTGCTGTGAATATGTTAAAGTACCTTATAGGTATATTTTGACTCATAAATAATCAGGACATGTATTGCTCACCAGCCATTTAAATTGTTTCCTTTTAGATTGATGAAATATGAACAGAAATGAAGGTTTGAAATGGAAACTAGTCTTGTAAAATGATCTAATCTTTTAATTAATATCTTGGTGAACACGAGAACTGCATAATCTTGACATGGCTACTTCAATTTATAAATCCTTTCTGTCAAAAATGAATACTAAATATTAAGTATTTTATGGGCTTATCCATACAGTTAGTGGAATTAAGAAAACTCCTGTTAGTTTATTAAGATTTATCTGACATATTTAAATATTCATATTCTTTTCAATCACTATATTTCCATTCCTGGTTATCTGACCTAATGATATACCATAAATATTTTCAAAATCCTTGCATGATGATTTTCAATGAAATAGTATTTATTACAACAAAAATGTGGCAACTAACAAAATCATCCACAGTACAGGAATAAATTACTGGACATATTTACATTGGAATAATACAAAGATATTAAAATTAATTTGTTTCAAAGTCATTTCAGGACAAAGACAATGCTCCTGATCTAATATAAACTAGACAAAAGCACAAATAGAGGGTTTCTATGTAGTCTAGTTAGAAATATATATACCCCTATAAACAAATAGAGTGAAAGAATGCTGCATGGACATATAAAACTGTTTAAAAAACTAATTTCTAGGGGATGATGCAATTTTTATTCCTATTCCTACTACATCTCTATTTCAAACATTTTCTAACTTAATTATATACTATTGTATTGAGAAAATATCTTTATGTTTGAAAATACAGAATATCTGATACCTAAATTCTAAAAATGTGATTCCTTAGGGTGCATTTATTTTCTACAGTTTATCTTATACATAGTTGTGATCATGTATTCCTCAGTGCTTACAATCTTAGGCTTTTTAAAAATGAAATTTGCTGAGAAGCAGATATGGCTCAAGCAGTTGGGTACCCACCTACCACATGAGAGGTCCCAGGTTCGGTGCCTCCTAAAGAAGACATGCAAGACAGTGAGCTGACGTGACAGGCTGGCATGGCAAGCTGATGCACCTAGATGACACACCTAGATGACACAAGCTGGGAGCAGATGTGGTTCAAGCAGTTGGGTATCTCCCTCCCACATCGGAAGTCCTGGGTTCGATCCCTAGTGCCTCCTGAAAGATGAGCAGACACAAAGAGAGCATACAGCGAACAGAGAGCAGACAGCACGCACAAACAACAAGGTAGGGGGAGAAATAAAATCTTTTAGGGGCCGGCTGTAGCCCAGTGGATAGGGTGCCAGTACACCACATGGGAGGCCCCGGGTCTGGTTCCCAGGGACCTCTCCAAGCAGGCAGACCACCTGAGAAGGCAAAGCCACCGTGGGCAGGGCAGAGCCACCGTGGGCAGGGCAAAAAGCCGCCACGGGCAGGGCAAAGCCGCTACAGGCAGGGCGAGCCACCTGTGAACAGAGCAAAGCCGCCTGTGAACAGAGCAAAAGCCACCCGAGAACGGAAGCAGAGCCGCCCACAAGTGCAGCAAGCCACCTGCGCAGTGAGCTGACTCGGTGCGTCACCACTGCGGGGGGAGACAAAGCAGACATAGAAGAATACAAAAAATGAACACACAGCAAGAGCAAGCAGAAAGGGGTGGGATATGTAACAAAAAAAATAAATAAAATCTTTTAAAAAATGAAACTTGCTTATTGGTTTTCTGATCAATAATATCCATCACCATGTACAAAATTTGGTGTGTTTTCATACTCTCAGAAACGATCCCTTACCCTTTTTTGCTGTTTAATCCCCCTACCCCCATAACCAGCAAGCACCCACTGATCTGTCCTCTGTCAATGTGCATTCCTTTTGCCTGTGATAGAATTTCACACACCTGGAATTAATTGCACAGGTTGTACTCTTCTGTGACTAACTTCTCTTACCCAGGACAAAGATTTTGAGTTTCATATATGTGGTTGCATGTATCCATCATTTATTTCTTTTTATTGGTTTAAAAAGTATAGTTTATCTACTCATCTGTTGATATTTTTGTTGTGTCCCACTGAAACAACGGGACTCACCCCAAAAGAAGAAATAGAGGGAGGCCAAAAAGGAACTGACACAAATGGCCCAACCATGACAGCTGTTCAGATTCTGAGGAACGAGGCACTAAACATAAGGGGGGTCAGTCCTTAAGCATTTATCAGGGAGACTTACAGAGAGAGAATTGCTGCTACCTCAAGTCAGACAGTGAGACGGCAAGCAATTCACTCAAGTATGCCCGCATCTATGCCAATTGCTCTGTAGACTATATAGGACCAGGAGATAAAGGTGGCTGAATGCCACAGGCTGGCATGCATATTGTGGGAAAACATCTGAGTATGTGCTCTTTTCTCAAAACAAGATGCACTCAGTGCAGGCAGCATTCAAGGTTATAGCAGCTGAAGATCAGTGTGCTTCCAGGGAGTTATGGGAAAAGATGATGGGGGGAAGGGTGTTGTGTGGGAGAGGGGAGAGATCAATCCTTGGTCAGGTAGGAGATGCTATATGTATCAGATGTATGATGTAAAGTTTTTGCCTACATATTTCACTTAAAAGCAATTTTCTGCATTCTTACAGCTCATACATAACTTTTCCTAAATATAAAGACCTTTGCTTATTTTTTTATTATGCCAATAATACACGCACCTTGAAAAATAACCAACAATATCTAAGAAGAACCAAAAAAAAAAAAAAATAACCAGGTGTGATCCCTCCTGAAGTGGATCTTTTTAAATATGAGTTGATTTACCCTTAAACAGAGTTGAGGATTCTACTCTATTTTCAAATTTTGGTAAATTATGATTTTTATACATACTCTTTTAGCTTTTTAACTCAATTTGTTATTTTATGCTTATCTATTAATGAATGCAAAATATTTTATCAAACATTACACCAATGTTAGACCTTGAGATTTTTAGATTGTTTTTCTGTTATAAATAACTCATGTGATATGATAAATTTTTAAAAATCACTAAACTAAGCCAAAAAATTTTGAGGAATATCTACCTTTTGTTTCTGTATGGGTGTTTAGAACAATATCATGATAAGATTTTAGTAGATAAGTTTTATCAAATGTTACAAATCTGTTTTGCTTAGATTTTTACTAATTTTGTCTGAATCATAAAAATCCTAATAAAGATAAAAATGCAAAAACAAAAATCATGTAATCACACCACCAAAAAATAAAATCTCAGCAGGACTTTTTAAAATACATTCAAGCTGATTCTAAAATTAATATGAAAAATCAGAGAATCTAAAATAGCCGAAATACTTTAGAAAAAGAGGATTAAAGTTTTGGAGGACTCACACTATCCAATTTAAAGAATTACTATAAAGCTACAGTAATCAAGACAGTGTGCTATTGGCAAAAGGGCTGAAACATATTAAAGGAACAGAACAGCGAGATCAGAAACAGACCCACACAAATATAGCCATTTAATCTTTGACAAAGGTACAAAGGCAATTCAAGGAAAAAGGATAGTCTTTTCAACAAATCTTGCTGGAATAAGTAGACATGCATGTGTAAAAAATAAATCTTAACCTACCTTATAGAAGAGTTATTTTTTAAAAATCAAAGATCTGGGGCCGGCTCGATAGCCCAGTGGATAGGGTGCCGGCATACCACATGAGAGGCCCCGGGTTCAGTTCCCGGGGACCTCTCCTAGCAGGCAGACCGCCTTGAGAATGGCAAGCCGCCATGGGTGGGCCAGAGCCGCCGTGGGCAGGGCAAAAAGCTGCCACGGACAGGGCAAAAGCCGCCACGGGCAGGGCAGGTCGCCCGCGAATGGAGTGCAGCCAGCCACCCGCGAACTGAAAGCCGGCCGTGAATGGAAGCAGAAGCTGCCCACAAGCGGGGAAAGCCGCGCCTGCGCAGTGACCAGTCTCGGCGCGTCGCCGCAGCGGGGGGGAAGGGGAGATATGTAATAAAATAAATAAATCTTAAAAAAAAAAAAACCAAAGATCTAATGTAAAATGTTAAACTATAAAACTTTTTAAAGAAATCATAAAAGAAATCTTTGTGTCTTGGAGTTAAAGATTTCTTAGATAGAACACCAAAAGCATGATCATGAAAGCAAAAATTGATAAGTTGGATTTCATGAAAATTAGAAATGTTTGTCCTGCAGAAAATACTGTGAAGAACACAAAAAGATAAGCTATACACTGAGGGAAAATATTGCAAATCACTTATCTGACAAAGAACTTGTATCCAAAAAATATATAAAGAATTCAAACAATCTATTAAAAAAAAAAAGTCCAAAGACTTGAACAAACACTTCTTCAAAGACCATATAAGGATGGCAAATAAGCATCATGCGCAACATCATTCACCAATAGGGAAATTTAAACCATGATAAGATGCCATCACATACATTATTAGAATAGCAAGAAGATGGAAGAGAAGGAAGAGGAGAAGAAAAACGGACAATACCACCTGCTAGTAAGGATGCAAGGTAACTGGAACTCTCATAACAGTGCACTCTGGAAAATAGATTGGCAGTTTCTTATACAGTTATTAAACACACTAACATATTGACCCAACAATCTCACTCGTGGATATTTATCCAAGAAAAATGAAAGCACATGGCCACACAAAAACCAGTATTTGAACATTTATATCAGCTTTATTCACATCTGCCAAAACCTTGAAACAACCCAAATGTTCATCAACCTGTGAAAGGATAAACAAACGGAGGTACATTCACATAATAGAACATATCTCAGCAATACAAAGTAACTTACTATTGATACGTGTAATCTCATGAATGACTCTCAAGTGGATTACACTTAGGCAAAAACTATATTTAAAAAGTTACAAATTACATGATTTCACATATATGACATTCTGAAACAGTCAGAACTATAGGGACAGAAACATCAGTTTTTGCCAAGGGTTAGGGATAAAGGGAGGGAATTGATTGCAAATGGGCACAAGGAAACTTTTCGTGATGATGGACATACTATAAATCTTGATTTGTGTGGTGGTTACATGACTAAGTTTACATTTGTCAAAATTCATAGAACTGTACAATAAAAAGGTACATATAAATTTTACCTCAATATACTTAACTTTAAAAATACGCTATGTATACAAATACAAACTTACAGGAAAGATACGGCTATAAAAATGTGAAACAGTGAATGTCAATAAATAAGGGAATGCTTGAATAACTTATGCATACCATGGAATATTTTGCAGCTACTATTACTAATATTTTTACTATGCAAAGCTTGAAATTCTTCTAATAATTAAGTCTACAAATACAGACCGAACCACATAGCTAAATTTCCTTTAAGAGGTTCATAATCTAGAAGGGTACTGATTTAAGTACATCCAAATGCTCTATATCACAAACTTCTTTTTTATTGATCTGAGTCACTGTTTGTTAAAATCAGAAAGAAAATGGAAATACAAAAGCAATCATGGGAAGCAATTAATCTATCCCATAGTATAATCAGCTTAAATTCAATAAAAAGAAACTGAAACCAAATGTCCAGATTAAGATTATACATCTTTGTTCTTCATCCAGTTTTTATTGTGTTTAAACAAGGATTTTTTTTAAAGCTTTGACTTCTGAAAGGTCACACTGTGCAACATTTTTCTAAATCTTTGTCTAGTCTCACAACAAGGTGAGCTTCCTTAATGCTGCCACAAATCAGGTGAAAGGCATGCAGAGGTGAAAGTTAAATAAAAAGCTACCTCAAATAGCATTTTTTAAAAGGCAAACATCAACCTTGTAAGTATTAAAAGCACGTTCTAAAATCCACTCTGATGACAGTTTAAGAAAGCTGCTTTTATGTGCACTGAGCCCAACTCTGCAATGTCTTTTAAATGCTAGTGTTTACCTAAAAATACAGGCAAGGGCCAGAATTTGGCCTTGAAGAGGAACCTTTTGATTGCATAAAGTGAACTCAATCTTTAACTAATAAATTGTTCCACACCTTTGTCTCTTCTAAGAAAGGCAGAAGTCTGATTTTTCACAAGAACATACAAGCTTCTTTAAAAGTAATATGATTTTTTTAACTCTAAGTCTCTATTTTTGTTGATTTAAAGAGTTTCTGTGAGTGACAATTCACATCACTGTTTTTTCTTACCTCTGTCATCTGTGCTACCGAGTGTACTCTGACTTAGATCAAAGTTGAAAGCTTCTAAAAAGATACACAAACCACAATGTGACAAATAGCATGCTTTGTTGGACAGAGCAAACAATAAATTACTTTCATCAATCCAGCTAAAGAATCCCATGTTTTCAATGCTAATTCTGAGGTATGAAATGATAGAACTTGACTATATTCTCAAAGAACTAGGAGCTTTAAATAAGAAAAAAAGTGAATAAAACTCGCAAACTACAAGTATTGAAAATTTCATCGGTTGAAGAACTATGGTCTCAATATGCTTATGTCTAAACTCACTGTAAATTTTAAAATAAACAGCATATTTAATAGCATATTTAATTCCAAGTATATGAGAATCCTGTATTTATGCATGACTGTTCTGTAAATACATACCGTCTCTAATAAAGAAAAACATAGCCTAAATTCAAATAAAACATATTAATTTGCCTCTATTTTCTCAATTGAAAAAAAATTTGTATTATATCTGAACCCAACCAGATTGTATCAAAATAGGGCTTCAATATTATTCAGCACCACTACAAACACCTATTTATTTCCTGAGTAAACTTTTACCACCAGATGCCACTTGATAAGGAAGAGCTATTAAGTAAAGTTGAAACAGAAACACTAACATTGCCTGGGTTGTATGTTCTTTATACTCTGTCACCACAACCAACAACAAAGATCATTAGCATTTCCTGAGCAATTACCCTCTACTAGGCACAAATCAAGCGCTTTACATATATTATCTAATTTAATCCCTACGAAAATCCTGTGCGGGATTATTACTATCCCCATTTCCAAATAAGGCACTGAGGCACAAAGAAGTTAAATACCTTGCCCAAAATCATACACATCTAGTAAGAATCTGGATTTGACTGCAAGTCTTTTTACTTCTAAAATGCAAGCTTTTTTTATAGTACTACACTGAGCACATTTTACTGTAATAAATACATGAGTTACTACAAGGGTTAAAAAAATTGGTGCACTGATATTTTACCTCAAAATCTTTCCTGATTCAAAGAGAAAACTTCCTCCTATTTTATCCCTTACAGAACAATTTAAATTACGTAGGAAAATTTTAAAAAGAAAAAAAATTACATAGGTATTCCACCATGGAAAATTCATTAACTCATTAACTCATTAAAACTCATTAACTCATTTAGTGCCTACTATGGTCTGGGAATGTGCTGGGAATATGAAATTAAGAAAGAATTATGTTTTTAATTTATTTTTTTAAATGTATTTTTGGATTTGATGTCCTGCCAGAAACTAAAAATCAACAGGTCCAAAACTGAATTAGATATTAAACATTCCAAACTCTCAAAAATGTCTAAATACGCTATAATGGTAGTTTTCACAACCTAGAATAATTAGGAAACACAATTTGTATAATTTGGACAGCAAGTGATAATCATAGAACCAAAATAGGTAATAGTAAACTATTGAAACAAAGCTATTGGCCCTTCCTTTGATTATCATAACAACGAGCAATAAGGTGCTAAGAATGTGTAAGAAGCACTGTGCTAATGATAACTTTTGTGGTGACTGCAAAAGAATGATCTTTGCACTAGAACAAAAGCTAAATAAATATTCTAAACATGATAGTTTTAGGTATAGAAATATTTTAAGGGTTATTACTGAAATGCCTACAGAAAAGAAATAACTTTCATATTAAGAATCTAAAACTCTTCTCCCCACTGCAACTATTTTTTAATGACTTGATAATTTAAGGCAAGTTAAGACTGCAACTTGCACAATATAGCACAACATACATCTTTTCTACTAATCTTCACATTCTTGGTCTCTAAAGTTCTAAGTCCTTTGTCTCCTCCTTCCCAGATAGCCAAATAATTGCCAGATCTATCTAAAAGTCCCCTGCAAGCCACCATCTCCTCTCCATCCCTATTCCCACAATTCTGTATCAGACCTGTTATACAATTAGCTTTCATAAAGATCACTTAAGCTCCAGATTCTTCTCTTTCCAATGCATGTTACACACTGCTATCAGATATGCTATCTTCTTACATCACTCTGATTATGCTTTATTCCTCCTTGTACACTTTCAATTAATTCTGATTTCTTACCAAATAATAATCAACCTAATATTTAACATCTTCTCTGATTTGTCTCAACTAATCTTTGCAAATATATTCTGCTTCACCTCTTTCTTCTTTTCATACCCTATTCACAATCAAGCCTGGTCATGGAAAATGGTCATGGGAAACGTCTTCTCTGCCTGCATGCCTTTATTACTCCTTCTGAAACACATTTTTTTTCCATATTTTGCCATGTCCAGATTTCTTTTTTTCTCTTAAGGTCCATTTTATTTATGCCAAGTCTTCTCTGATTCCATACCTCACCTCCAAAGTGACAGTTAATCTCTCTCTTTTCTGAACTGACATAACAGCTTATCCATTCTTCTCTTATACATGCTAGCTCTTTCTATATTAATTTTAGTTATTCATATGTTCATTTTTCTTCTCCTTCTAAACTATAATCTCCTTGAGACCAGGGCTCTTAACTGATTTTGTTGTCTCTATAGCTCCTGGCATTGTATTTTCATAAAACAGGCATTTAATAAATATTAGTTTAATTAATAAATGAATCAAACATGAATATATAATGACATGGCTACCAACTCTCCTAAACTGGTTATGCTGGTCAAAATACAGAAATGGACATATAATAAATATACATAAAAATTCTCTAAAGCCAAACCATTAGAGGATTATAATACAATGGAACACTTTTCGAAACAGAGAACTAATTTTTTTACATATTATTCCTCTATTTCACAGCTTCTTTTTATATTTCTACTTGCATAAAACAA